>LPNX010895402.1:47804-72967 GCA_001517045.1 Pseudotsuga menziesii | reverse complement strand
CACCTGTCCTATGCATGGGGCCTAGGACATGCTTCCAACAACCAAGCTGAAATCCTGGCGCTGTGGCAGGGCCTAATCCAGGCAAGAAATCTGAACATCTAAAAGATTAATATTTTTGGGGACTCTAGGATGATAATTAAAGCGGTTCATACCAAGAAGATGACCTCAGACATTCATCTTGGCCAAATATTTAGGAAAGTTAGCCTTCTCCTCTCTCACTTCAGAATTTATCAGGCTGAGCATGTGCTCAGGAATCTAAACAGCCTTGCGGACGCTGAAGCCAATCGTGGTGCTCTTCTAAACAAAAACCAGCTTACTGTCAATGGAGGAAGCTCATTTTTCCCAATCCCTTAAAGGTAAGGAAAGGAAGACCACCAAGCTCAGTAGTAGCAAAGGAATCAAGATAGAAAGGAAGATCAGAATAGTGAATCTGAATATGCTTTGTAAGGCCCTAGCATCCCCTTTGACAGTCTTGAATTAAATTTTAACCGTTTTTGTCAAAAAAAAAAATTGAATAATCGAGACAAACAATTTGGTTGTCATGTAACACCCCGGTTTTGACCCCGTTGCATTAGATGTATATGATGTATATATTGTAAATGATCATGGTGTGGAGCTAAAGGCCACGGCCCCACCATTGATCAGTCATGTTATGTTTTGGATTTAAATTTGTCACCGATTGTATATCGGGGCATGCGGCATATATTATGACGGTCATCATGTAAATATGCATCTACAATTAATTAAATGAACCCGACCAGCTACGATCGCGGAAACTAAATCGAAAGGGGCATCATTTTCACAAGGATAAGGTGTGGGGAAATTTTTCAAACCTTGGGCCATTTAGGGAAATACCCATGTGTCTTCTCCCCTTATTTTTATTCCAACCACCTTCATTGAATAATAGCTGCTGGTGGTTTAGGTAGTTAATGGCTTTGGGGCGTGGGGTGGCAGGACTGTCAGTCCACACCCCCACGCACACTCCACCCCTATGGACTTCACTCACACAGGCAATTCCACTCTCACCATGATTTTGTCTGTTTCTCCTCACACATAAGCTCTGGGCGGTTTTGGTCTCACGGAGACATTTTCTTCCTCTCCACGAGTTGCTGAGCCCCCACGCACTACAAATTCACATCCTCCTGGTAGCTGTTCACCTTCACGCACTTCCCATTTGGCCACTCACTGTTTTCACGCATAGGAATTTTCCTGGGTCTTAGCCACATGATTTTCTCCTGCAAATACGCGTCCTCTCCATTGTTGTGCATTCTCACGCAGAGGGATTCCTTCCTGTTTTTGGTCTTCACGCACATGATTTTGCTGGATTTACCCACACAACAGTTTTTCTCTGTGGATTGGTGAATAGTGTGGCCGTATCCTGAACTCACAGGACTATTGTGGGTTCTGCATTGTTGCTCATGCTCACCCACAGGCTGGGAGACTGTAATTTCTTCCCCAGCTCGGTCTGTATATGTTTTCTTGGTGATTTCATTGCCCAGGATGGGCTGTGTTTTCCCACGTTGTTGGTTGTGGTTGTTGTGGTCTTCCTTACATGCTGGGGACTATTGTAAATTCGCCTGAGAGTCATTTTGGCCACGATAGGGCCAATAATGACTCAGAAGTAGTTTTCATGTTTAGGCTGTGACAGCTGACTTGATTGCCTGAGTGGAATGGTTGGTCTTCGGACTATGAGAGGAGCAGTTATGTTGGCTTAGATTTGCTTGATAAACTTGGTGGCTGGAAACCACACAGACAGAGCTAGAGGGCTGGACTTCTTCTCCATCACCCCTGAATAGCACTGGAAGGGAATGCAGGGCCTGAGGGACTGTGTAGCAGAGAAGGGACTGATTCCTTGTGTTGGGTGTGTTTGGGTGTCTTAGAGGTCAGGATAGTTCTGGTGTAGGTGTTCTTGGCTCTTTAATGGGCTCATCAGCTTAGCAATTTTCCTTCTCCATCTCCCTAATGGCCTGATAAACCCAACTCTGTTGGCTTGGCTATGCTTGAGTGTGTTTGGCTATGTGTAAGCCTGCTAGTTCCCTTATTCCTTGGATAATCATGCCCAACTCGGGGGTGGCAGCGCTGCTGAGAGATTAAGGAGCACGCTGGCCTATGGTTGGGTGGAACGTTGCAGCGACGTAGCTGGTTGCGGAAGGAGTTTTCATAAGATAAGTGATCTTGCCTATTTTACTTCTGCAACTGTAAATTCTGTTAATGAACATGTTAAATGGATGCTTGTAGGAATGTATGTTGTTTCCGCTGTGTATGACAAATGAATGCATCTGTGTATGATAAACAATGGCATATGTGCATGTTTCACTGTAATGCATTTTCCTGTAGCATTCTGTTTATGCAAGTTTTACCCATGTACATGTTCATGGGGATCTTAGCTCAGGTGTTGAAGCATGTAGTCATGTCCTCTCCATCGGTTGAAGGCAAGGGGACGTGACATGTCATAAAATTACATGAATTATCATTAACCTCTATGTAATATAATGGTGATACAATAGGAAGAATTTAAATTCCTTATGTAGGATTCGAACTCACCAACTTGGAATGACTCCAGTGCTAACTCAATGTAAAATAACCACTAGAGCTAACTAATGGAACTCCAGACAGCTGAATTAGTTCAGAATTAGTTAAATAATCTAGGTAGGTGAGAAAATTCACCCAACCTCCATTAAATCATGAAAAGTGGTTCTATACTAACTGAATATGAACTAACTAATGGTAATCAGATCATAACTGAACATAATTGAAAACTGACTATGGTCAACTACTAGTGACTGTTGGTGGCACTCAAGGTGGAGTCCTAAATTAAAGGGATTGGGATTTAGAGCTCCTAAACTCATGTAGACTGGTGCATCAAGTGTTAGGTGGGATACAGATGAGTTCCCCGTGGCACTAGTGAGGTGGAAATAAAATTCTAAACCAAGAAAATAAAATTAGACTATGGTGGTTAAGGGAATATTAATTAATTAATCCTAACAACCCCCCTTGATACTAAACTAGACAACCTGCACCCTAGAAACTAATACCAAAGGTCACCCTGACAATTTAAATGCAAAAATGACTACTTAAAAAACCAAGGACATGGGGAAAAACTCATGGGAACCATCCCTTTGAAAATAAGTAGGAAAAATAACTGAATCAAGCCTTTACACCAAGAAGGGATATGATATATACAAATATATTTTTAGTGAAGGAATTGGTGAATATGTTTTCAATTTTATCCTCTGTAGGGCAATAATTTAGAGTGATATCCTTACTATGCACTAGGTCCTGGATGTAGTGCATGCGGAATTCAATGTTATTGCTCCCCGACTTCTGAACTGGATCACTGTATATCTCGATTGCAATATGACTATCACAAAAGATGTCTACTGAAGGATAAGTGTGCATGTCAAACTATGTCAGAATCCCATGTGGAAAAACTACCTAAATAGTTGCATTCAAATCCCCCCGATACTCTGCTTCAGTTGAAGAAAGAACAATAATTGCTTGCTTCTTTCTTGACCAACAAATTGGTCTAGATCTCAACATGAAAACAAATCCTTATGTATATTTCTTGTCAGTACTACCACCAACCCAGTCTGAATCAATAAAACCAATCAGATGTAGTTGTGCACCAACAGAATAGGGATCCAAAACTCCCTTGTACCTTGCACATAATTCAAGATGTGCTTTGTTACTTTCCAATGAAGCTCATTTGGCTTATGCATGCATATGGAAGAATCACTCACAACAAAAGATAAATATGGCCTCGAATGGATGAGGTACTATATGATACCATTCAAATTTCTATAGTGTACTATAAATGAGTGGCGTGGAACCACCTTCTTCCAACCTAATGCCAGATAAGATGGGGAAGGGTCTTTCTTTACAATCATTCATGTGGAATCTTCTGAGAAAGTATCCTATGTATCTGGATTGTGTAATCATGATTCTGAAAGCTTTTTTATTTACTTAGAGATCAATAAAATGCCTTAACAATTGTATATCAAGAAAAATCACCAGTAAGAATCTCCCCTTTCAATATTAGATGTAGACATTATAGTTAGACTTGCACCTCTCGAATTTATGTGACATTAGGAAGGAATCCATCTGGGAATACCATGCCCTTCATGCTTTCTTAATCTCATAGAGATATTTCCTTCGTTTGTAAACCAAGGAAGATTCTTTAGTGTACCCCTTAGGCTGTCTCATTTACATATCCTCTTCCAAATCACCATGGAGGAAGGGAATCTTCACTTCCATATGATGTACCCCCCACCTCCCCAAAGTTGCAATGACCAAAAATATCCTTATGGAGTCCATTATTGAAACTGGATAAAATTTCTCGGTGTATTCCAATCCATGTACTTGTGAGTACCCCTTTTCCTCTAAATGAGACTTGTACTTGGTAGTGGCTCCATCACCTACTTGATTGTTCTTTGCATTGAACTAACTTCCTATCAGGAGGAAAAGTGAAAATCTCCTAGGTCTTATTGTCTTGTAGTGAATCAAACTCATCATCCATGGTTATCTGTCATCTTGAATCATGTAAAGCCTTTCTATAGCATCGAGGATCTGACCCCATCATCATGAAGCACCTCTCTTGGAGAAGTGGATATATATGGAAGAGTGAAATGTTTTCATCCTAATATTGAGATCTTTTCCTTTTTATCTCATCTAGATCCCCAACACTGTTACCAATAGCTTCAATGATATTTTTGGCCCATTTAGGCCTTTGAGTGGGAGGATGTACTGGATATGGATCTGGATCTACTTGAGGTTCATTCTCAACATCAAGATATTGACCATGTTGATCCTACTCTTTGGACTCTGAATTTGAAATATTAGTAAAGACATCATTATCTGCAAATGTATTTGATGGAGTAATTATACCTTCTTTAGATGGATGTGGATCATGGACTTCATGTTCTTCAAATTGAACACTATACTCTTTGAAACACTTTTTCGTTTCAATATCCATGAGTTTGTATGACTTTGAATCATATACATATCCCAGTAGTATGCATTCACTACTCTGAGCTTGGAAGGATTTCCTCTTGTCAGTAGGAATTATGGCCCATGCCTTGGATCCCAAAACCCTTAGATGTGATACATTGGGCTTATGTCCCATCAATGATTTGAAAGGAGTGACCCCAATCACTGACTTGTGAGGAACTTTATTATCTATGTATGAATCACACTTCATTGTTTCAACCCACAAATATGGAAGAGCATTTATTGCTTCAAGAAGGAATGTAGCCATCTCTTCATATATCTATTCCTCTAAGCTACACCATTTAGTTGTGGTGTGATGGGACTAAGTCTTTCATTTGAATATTTGTTGAAGCACACAACTGGTAGAATTCTCTTTTGTTGTACTCTCCTCCATTATCTTAGCTAAGTTCTTTGAGCTTATTCCCAATAGTGTTCTCATCTGAGCATTTGAAATTTTTAAAGGTGCCAAACACCTCAAAATTCTGCTTGAGCAAGTAGATCCAACAATACATTGAGTAGTCACCAATGAAGGTAAAAAAATATTTGGATCCATTCATAGATTCTATGGGAATTGGTTCGGAGACATGACTGTGAACTAGGTCAAGAATAGAGGCATATCTTATTGCCTTCCCAAACTCATACCTTCGCTCTGGGTTCTTCCCTACCAAGCAACCATTATAGAACCCTTGATAGGACATGACGAGAGGAAATCCTCAACCATCTCTTCATTATGAAACTATTGGAGACATTTGAAATTTAGATGGACAGATATTTCATGCCAAATTCTGCATGTTTCATTAGCATGAGCCAATACGACACTAGGATATGAATTAGGAATAAAGTGAGAAAAATCATATGCCTTGAAGGCATGATTAGAAAATCCTTTCGCTATCAAATTCCCAATAGATATTTATGATATTTCCATTGTGTCAAGATCAAATGTGACTTCCTTCTGTGAGACACTATGAGTCATATGGTATATAAAGAACATATTTGCATGATTAGAAAATCCTTTCGCTATCAAATTCCCAATAGATATTTATGATATTTCCATTGTGTCAGGATCAAATGTGACTTCCTTTTGTGAGACACTATGAGTCATATGGTATATAAAGAACATATTTGCTTCCATGGAAGGGACATAGAGAACATTCTTGAACACTCCATGCTCAAATTTGATGGAACCTTTCCCGACATATAGGATTTGTGATTTATCTCCCATGTGGATTCTTGGTCGCTTAGAGATATACAAAGAAAATAATGATTCTTTGGATCCAACCATGTGGTTGGAGGCTATAGAATCAATGAGAAAATCTTGTGACTGCGAAAATCTTGCTTTCAGATCATGACACCTCTCATGATCTTCAATCTTATTTTCGGCATCAGACTTCTTTGGAACTTCAAGAAGGGAAATATTGTTCTTTTCAAGGATCCTAGACATACATTCTATGGTTTGGTTCATACATAGATTCTCTAGATGATTTCATCTCTTGTAGTAAGAGCACTTGGCATTGTCAAACTTCTTGTCCTTTTCCTTCTTGGAAAATGAGGCTCCTTCTGAAGGATTCTACTTATCCTTAGGATTGAAATCAATTTTGTTCTTCTCTTTGCATTTATGGTTCCCCTTTGCTTGGGCATTCTTAATCTCGCCAACTAAGAGAGACTAATTCTTCGAGGATTTGAGAGATCCCATCTGTATCAACTTTTCTTGTTCCCAAATAAGATATTTTGTGAAGGAATCAAGGGATAACCTTTTCCAATTAGAAGTTGTGAGTCTCCCAAAGTGAAAAGTGGATACAAACGCTGATAATTTTGGGCCAATTTTCTCATAATTGAGAGCACGAATTTCTCATCGTTTTTATCAATCCCACACTGCTTGAACTGCATGGAAAGTATTTTGAATTTTGAGAAAATTTGTTGTATAGTTTTCAATTTACTAGGATGTAGTGCTATCGGATCATTCTCTAGTATATGGCCCCTTAGCTCATCCTCATTTCAAAATAAGGATTTGAGCTTCTCCCATAGTTCCTTTGTATTTTTTCGTCCTTCAAAACAGAATAGTAACTCTCTGGATATGTGGATGCACATGAAGCCAAATGCTTCATCCAACTTGTTAAGATACTTCAACTTTTCAAGAGGATACTGAGGTTTGACCTCACTGCCCATGGTGACCCTATATAGACCCTTTTTGCACAATAATATCTACATATCATTCATCAAATCAAGGTATTTGAAGGGTGTAAGGAACCTGGGAGTCAAAACTGTTGAATTCTCCATCTTATAGCTTCAAGAAACAACTTATTCTTCAAAAAATATTCAATTTACCTGAAAAAACACTTCAATTCAAATGCTCTCCACTTTGACATGTGCACTTTCTCTAGGTGCATCACACCTGGAAAAAACCTTGTGATGTTGGATAAAAAGAAGTTCCTTTTTGAAACTCTCGTCACTCCCATTATCTTGTGCGGTTGTGAAGTATAGGGTTTCATCATCTCTAGAGAATCCTAGAGAAATATTAAATCTATTCAGAAGTGTTTCACAACTGATAATCTCTAAATTAAAATAAATACACTAGTGTTCTCATGCTAGAGGTGGATCTTCCCCCATCAAGAGCATTACTATAACTAGGTACATGATGTACAAGTACAACATAAATAACACGGGAGAGAAAAGACATCCTAAAACTTCTTTACAATCTATTCAATACAACCTACACCTAAATATAGGTTGTTATAAAGATTCCATGGCTTGTTAAACCATTGCAGGATCAACGAAAATGACACTTTGCAAAAATAAATCAATAACATTAAAAGTATTGTCACATCTAAGTTTAAAGAGATAATGCAGGGAAAGAAAAAAATGGAGTTTAAAATAAAATTAAGATAATATAAATAAGTCAGTAACCCTAATTTGGAAGATCAAATGTATCTCTCTGGTCTAACTAGTTTGATGAAAAAAATAACATAGACAAGATAAGGATGAACCCACAACTAACCATGCAAATGATTAATAGTGATTTCTCCATATCTCTTGTCAAGATAGAGGGAAATTTCAAACTTAATTTAATTGAGATACTGAGAATATGAATGAAAATGATATCTACCAACAATCAAAGGAGAAAAATAGCCAACATACATATACCTATCGTAGCCACAACTATCCTAGCTCATAAATATGGCACCTCTTTAGTTATTTGTTTTTAATTCATTTACACTTTTATTTTCTTCAATTTTTTTCTTACTTAGTTAAAAAATTACAAAATCAGATACAAAACATTTTCTCCAATTCAAAACAAAGCATAAGTTAAAATTCTTGATAAAATGAAAATCAATAGTTGGAAGTCAAGATGATCCTATATCTTTAATCCCCCGATTGTTTGACTCTGGCTACATTATAGCAAAAATTGGACATGGTTATTTATCTGGAAATTTAAAATCACTAACTGGCCAACTGTAACGTCCCCCACCCTCCAACCGGTGAAGAGGACGCTACTACAAGCCAAAACATTTGGGCATCTAGCCCCATGAACATGTACATTCATAATCATTGTTGAAATGCGGAAATAAAATGCTTGGACTAAAACATGCATACATGATTATTTATTATACACAGCAGAAGCAACATACATTCGTACAAGCATTCACATGTTCATCATGATCATTAATAGTAAATGGGATTGCAGAAGTGAAATAGACAAATTTACTTATCTTATAAGGATCTTGTTCCGCAACCAGCTACATCGCTGCAACGTTCCACCCAACCATAGGCCCGCGTGCTCCTTAATCTCTCAGCAACGCTGCCACCCCTGAGCTGGGCATGATTATCCAAGGAATAAGGAACTAGAAGGCTTACACATAGCCAAGGTAACAACACCACAAGGGTACACAGTTCATCCAAGCCAACTCTACCAAGTGTAAGTAATCTTCCTACTTGGTTGGTTTGTCCATCTTCAAGCACCTGATTAACTCTCTCTGTCTGACCATCTGCTTGAGGATGGTATGCAGTGCTGAAGTTTAACTTTGTACCCAAATATGCAAACAAACCCTTCCAAAAGTTGGAAGTGAACTTGACATCTCTGTTAGAGACTATTGCCTTAGGCAATCCATGCAATTTGAAAATATCCTTCATGAAGATCTTTGCAATGTCATCAGTTTTGTGCGTAGACTTCACTAGTATAAAATGTGTGCTTCCTTAGTCAACTTGTCTACCACAACCATGATAGAATCATGTTGTCTCCAAGTCATTGGAAATCCTGTAATAAAATCCATGGAAATAACTTCCCATTTCCATTCCGGAACTGGCAAAGGCTGCAACAAACCTGCTGGATGCTGATGCTCAACCTTTACCTGTTGACATTTCATGCACCTTGAAATGTATTCAGCCATGTCCTTTTTCATACCTGGCCAAAAGTACTGATTTCTAGCTGTAGCAATTGTCTTCTAATATCCTGGGTGACCAGAATACGGAGCTTGATGGATTTCATCCATAACAACTCTCCTCAAATATGCTACTTTTGGAATATAAATTCTACCTTTAAAAGTGAGAAGTCCATCTTCTTCCAATTTATATTCCTCATACCTCTTCTCGAGACTTTGTTGCTGCAGTTTGTCTTTTACCTGTTCATACAGTTCATCTCCAACAGCATGACTTACAATCTGCTGCCTCAAATCTGATTGGCAAATACTAAGGGACGCCACATGCATTTCCTGTACCTTCCTGCTGAGTGCATCAGCTACCTTTTTTTCTTTCCCTTTTATGTGCTTGATTTCGAAGTCGAACTCACATAAAAATTCCAGCCATCTTGCTTTCCTAGCATTCAGAGTAGGCTGATCAAACAAATACTTTAGTCCACAGTGATCTGTTCTGAGCTTAAATCTCCTACCCATCAAGTAATGCCTCCACATCTTGAGAGCATGTACTATGGCTGCAAGCTCTAGATCATGAGTGGAATAGTTCTTCTCATGTTCCTTTAGATTTCTTGACTCATAACATATCACGTGGTTTTCTTGCATAAGGACTCCTCCAAGCCCTTGTCCGCATGCATCGGTACATACCACAAAATCTTTCTCTAGATCTGCAACCTTCAATACTGGTGCACCAGTGAGAAGACTCTTCAACCTCTAGAAGCTTTCTTCACACCTCGATGTCCATTCGAATTTCATCCCCTTCTTTTGTAAAGAGGTGATGGCATGTGCAACTTTGGAGAATCCCTCAATGAACCTCCTGTAGTATCCTGCAAGTCCCATAAAAGATCTCACATCTGTCACATTTCTTGGAGTAGGCCAATTCATAATGATTTCAATCTTTTTAGGGTCCACAGATATACCCTCCTTTGAGATAATGTGACCCAAATACTGAATTCTATCTCTATAGAAGTCACACTTGCTCAGTTTTGCATACAACTGGTGCTCCCTGAGCAATTGTAATGCCAATCTCAAATGCTCTTCATGTTCTTCCTCATTCTTAGAATAAAAAAGAATGTCATCAAGGAAAACAAAAACAAACTTGTCCAAATACTTGCTGAAGACACTATTTATAAGGCACATAAATGTAGCTGGTGCATTTGTGAGCCCAAATGGTATCACTACAAACTCATAATGCCCATACCTTGTCCTGAAGGCTATCTTATGAATGTCCTCATCCTTGATTCTCACCTGATGGTAACCAGACCTCATTTCAATCTTGGAAAATAACTTTGCTCCTCTCATTTGATCAAATAGGTCATCAATTCTAGGCAAAGTATATTTATTCTTCAACGTAACCTTGTTCAACTATCTGTAATCAACACACAACCTGAGTGTACCATCTTTCTTCTTTACAAATAGAACTGGTGCTCCCCAAGGAGACACACTTGGCCAGATGTATTTCTTTTCCAACAACTCTTACAGTTGCATTTTCAATTCTAGCATCTCTGGTGTACTCATCCTGTAGGGTGCCTTGGACACTGGTGCTGCTCCTAGCACAAGTTCAATTGTGAAATCAATGTCCCTCTTTGGAGGAAGCCCTGCGATCTCATCAGGAAACACATCCCTGAATTCCCGTAATACCTGATAATCCTCCAACCCAGGAGTTTCATCTCCTGATGTCTCCAAAATATGAGCTGCATACAACTGGCAACCCTTCCTACAGAATTTCTTTAACTGCATTGTTGAAACGTGCCATACTGAAATCACCTTTGGAATGCCTCTCACAACTACTAGGTTCCCTTCTTCGTTCATGCATTCGAACGTCTTATTGTAACAGTCAAGCTTCACCCTGTGAGTTTCTAACCAATCCATCCCAATGAGAACATCATAGGAACCAAGCGGTAGAACATTCAGATCTACATAAGTGACCAATCTGTTATGGAGAGAAATTCCTATGGCTTGGGTTACCAAAACAGACAGCTTTGACTCTAGAAATCAATCTTTCCCAATATGCAATAGAAATAAAATGTCTAACACTAAAGGATCAGACCTCATACCTTATTCCGGACGGTTGAAGTAGATCCCCGTTGAGCTTTCCAATCTTCAGCTTGAATTGATATAATACTTCCTCAACAACAAGTAAACAATACAAGCATACCATATATCATGGTTTTAGATCTATTCTAGCATATATAATCAATAATGTAAAAGCATTTGACATATTCCAATGGATACAATATTTAATCAAATACACATAATTGGACAGGAAAAGATAGTTCTTATTAATATAAATCAGAGATTACAAGATAGATACAACCTCTGATAGCACGTCTGTGAACCAGAGAACCTAAATCCCCCACTTGGGCCTCCACCACCTCAATCCTCCATCTCACGATAGCAAGCTCACTAGTAAAAGGCAAGCTTGGGAAGAACACAACAGTGCTCCAAGGGACAAAGCGATGCAAACTCAAGTACAAATTCCAGCAACAATGGACTATAGTTTCGTTGCTCTCAATATCTCTATACGCCTTCAATGTACCAAGGGGTTCCTTATATAGCTTCACAAGGGATAATGAAGGGTTGAATCTGAGCGATCTCAAGGCATATGGAAGGCCAGGAGTCGAATGAGTCAGATCCACGTCGAGGAAAACTCCAAAAGGATTTGGATTATGCACACATCCCAATGTACGCGGTTATAGGGGTCAAACCTGCGTATATACGCGGTAATGGGGTAAAAATCCGCGTATATAATTTTTCATATAGTTTTAGGGATGATTAAGGAAACATCAAAGGATAAAAGATAGTCCATGGGGTCTAAAGAGTCTGCAGCGGGACAAGGGAAGGCCATACAAAGTGTGATTCACCTAGAGTGGTGAAATCTGCTATAACACAATCCATCCATGACCAATGGACATTTCTCTACCACTTCACTAACCTTTCTCTTAGTTCCAGTGGCTCGCTGAACGAACCAAGACTTCCTATGCTTTACCTTCTTAAAAGCACAAATATCCACTACTCTAGGAGTAATGTAACTGTGAGTAGAACCAAGGTCAATCAAAATAGAAACAGGTTGCTTAGTAATCTTACCTACTACTTCAACCACAGTTGACTGGTGATCTGCCTGGCGGTCCTCCAGTGCTGCATAAATCCTAGGGACTGCCCTTGCTACTTGACCCACTATTTCTGCTTCTTGAATATTGTAAGCTGGCCTTGCATTCTCATTCTCAAGTGGACAATTTCTATGCAAGTGAGATCCTTGACATTTCCAACATTTGAGTGGACATTTATTCAGATGTGGCTCTTTAGGCTTTCCACCTGTCACTCCAACTGGATCACTCGCAGCTTGGGATGGTTGCTTCTGCTGATTCCTGAATCTAGAAGGTTTTAAACCTTTCTTTCTTTGGTCCAAATTTTCATTCTTCTTATCCTTCCATGCCTTATGGTAATCAGGTTTTCCTTTACTTTGCTCATAACAATACTTAGCTTTTCTTATTGCTTCTTCAAGAGTTCTAGGTTCATAAAACTCAATTCTATCTTTGTAATACTGAGGTAATCCACTCAGAAAACACTGGGCCTTCACTTTTTCATCTCTGATGTACCAAACATACCTCAACGTCTCCAAAAACTTATTTCCATATTCATCCATGGTTTGCTGTCCCAATCTCAGCTCATGGAACTCCTTGATCTTGTCATCATAGTACCTGTCAGAGAGGTATTTCTGCCTGAAATACTTCTTGAACTATTTCCACTTCAGTTTCCTTTCATTGATCTTCTTTACCTGCTTGAAGTGTTCCCACCAAATGGATGCCCTTCCATTCAGATTGAATATGGCAACTCGTGCCTTCATGTTTCTTGAATAATCCTGCACCTGAAAGTAATTCTTTATCCCAAGAAGCCAAGCCTCAACTTCTTGTCCTATCTTTATATCACCATCAAATGTAGGAGGTTTAGCTTTCCTAAACTCATCTCGAGAGCGATCCCTAAGGTGCCTTCTTCTTTTCCTTTTATGAGGAGATGAACTTGTATCTCCACTAGATTCTTCGGAGTCAGACGATTCACTGGAAGTCCTTCTCCTTCTCCTAGTGCTGCTCTTACTGCCTTCTGGTCTTGATGTACCTCATTTAGAATCTATCTTTTTTTGCAAGTCTGTCAAACTTTCCAATATGGCAGCATTCAACTGATGCTGCTCTTCCTGGGATTTTATTAAGCTTCTCATGGTGGCTGCAACATCTGACGGTGTCTCTTGGAATCTCCTTCCATTGGACTCAATGTCATCATTCCTATTATGGACATTTTCTCCCATGACATCTTCTACTTGCTTGTAAGAATCCCGAGCATCATACCCATCATGGGTTCTCATGACTGAACCACCTCTGGCTTTACCACACTGTTCTTTCTGGAGTACTGCTCTTGGAAGTTATCTATAGTTCTACAATATGTTAGTAGCAAACTATTAGATGCATAGTATTAACATAAATCAAACTACTTACCTTCTTCTTGGAAAAAAAAAATTCATAAAATAACAAATTTTCCCAAACACAAGATTTCCTTCATCAAGAACGTCTATCTGCTGGAAAAATCCCACGGAAAACCCAAATTTTTCCTCTGCGGAATCGGCTCTCATTTCCACTATTGATCCAATGTTTCGGCAGTCAAAATGACTAACTTCTCTACTGCATCGGTGGTTGCAACAGCTAATCCTTTCTGTGGTTTCGGATCTTTATCCATTTAAGCTTCCAAGCTATTCATCGGCGGTCGGATCCTCTAATCGTCGGACGGCTAGTTCATTCTACTTCTGCAACGGCGGGTTCACCAACTGTCAAACTTCTTCGATCGACAGTCTCATCAATTATAATCTTCCGACCGGCGATTGGAAGAACTAACTACTGCGGCGTCGGGTGGTTTAGTCTTGTAGGTAGCTGCAACAGCGGGCTGTGATCCCACTGTGGGTTCCGCGGGTTATGAACTCATCGGCAAAATAATTTCATCAGTAGTCTCTACATGTCAGAAGACTTAGTGCTTTAGGCTTCCAAAAAGGTGGGTGCTCGAACCACTAATTTCTTCCGATTGCCGATGTTTTTGATACTTAGAAAAATTTAACTTTCTTGCGGTGTTGGTGGCCTTTTCAAATTGGAACTCTAGTGCTCTAGACTTCCGCAATAGTGGACGCACATAACACTATTTTCTTCCGACGGCCGCTGTTTTCCTTACTTAGAAATTTTTTTATACTTTTCAGCGTCGGCGGTCTTTTCACATCGGACGCGTAGTTTTTTTTCCATCCGCAACAGCGGACGCTCGAACAACTATTTTTCGCCGATGGTTGTCCAACACTTATAAAATTTCGTGATTTTCTTCCCCAACTGTGCTTCGTTGGACATACTTCCACCTAACTCTTCCGCTGCATCGGAAGTCTCTACAACTAACTCTTCCGATGATCCGACAGTTCAACTCATCCACTACATCGGAATTCTTTACCACTAGCTTTTCCGCTACGGCGGAAGTCCATTCCACTAAGTGTTTCGACTGTTCCAACACTTAGACAAATTTTATGGAAGTTTCCTGTCATCAAGATTTTTGAATTTTTGCCGCCATCAAATTCTGATCTCTGCTAGGCAGAAAGCAATTCTGCTTCTGTCACTACATCCTAGTGGTGCTACAACCCGAGCTCTGATACCATGCTGTAACATCCCCGACCCTCCGACCGGCGAAGAGGACGCTACTACATGCCAAAAAATTTAGGCATCTAGCCCCATGAACATGTACATTCATAATCATTGTTGAAATGCTGAAATAAAATGCTTGAACTAAAACATGCATGCATGATTATTTATCATACACAGCGGAAGCAACATACATTCGTACAATCATCCACATGTTCATCATGATCATTAACAGTAAATGGGATTGCAAAAGTAAAATAGACAAATTTACTTATCTTATAAGGAGCTTGTTCCACAACCAGCTACGTCCCTGCAACGTTCCACCCAACCATAGGCCCGCGTGCTCCTTAATCTCTCAGCAACGCTGCCACCCTCGAGCTGGGCATGATTCTCCAAGGAATAAGGAACTAACAGGCTTACACATAGCCAAGGTAACAACACCACAAGGGTACACAGTTCAGCCAAGCCAACACGGTTGGGTTTATCAGGCGAACAACAGATCAGCCAAACCAACAGAGTTGGGTTTATCGGGCCATCTAGGAGCTAGGAAAGGCTAATGCTAAGCTGGTGAGCTCACTGAAGAGCTGCAGACACCAACACTAGAACCATCCTAGATTCTATAACACCCACACACACCCAACATAAGGAAGTCAGTCCCTTCTCTGCAACGCAACCCCTCAGACCCTGATCTTCCCTCCAGTGCTCTTCAGGGGTTGTGGAGAAGAAATCTAGCTCAGTGGCTCTGTCCATGTGGTTCTCAACCCACCAGGTTTATCAATCACCTCAGGCCCTCATTCACCAACCCCAAATAGTCCGGGGACAAATCCACTGCATGCAAGCAGCCAAACAGCTATTCAAGCATTTATAGGGAAAAACACAGTCACGCCATCATGGCAAGAGAACAAAACTCCCAATCTATGAGGGATGGAAAAAGACACAACTAAACAAAATGTGGAAGAGAATTACGGTCACGACCTAGCAATAGAGTAGCAGCCTTTAGGTCATGATTCAACGATGGAAAATGACAGAACATCGTGCATCATGGCAATGGTGGAAAAGGCACAGAATCTGCATGAATAGAGGAAAGAAAACGATCCACATGCCTTCAAATTCGTGAGGCCGAACTAGCATTATCACCAGCCAACAATTGGTCAGGTAGAAAGGGACTGAATCCCCACAATGGAATGTGGCAACGTTTTAACTCAGCCTACGTGAGAGGAGAATGAACAGACTCGCGATCTGGTGAGTGGACAGACTAACAGATGCATCGTGGGGAGAGGAGAGCAAGCGTGGGTGTTAGTGGTCTTCTTGCCAGCCAATAACTGCCTCAACTAACAAAAAAATAAATAACCAAGGTGGTTGTGACACATAGTTTTCCCTCATCACTCAATGTTCCACATCCCCCCCTTTCCTTATCCTTTGGAATCATTCCCCTTCTCAATTTAGTTGCTACGAACATAGCTAGTTGGGTTATTTAATTAAAATGCATGTTTACATGATGCCACAATTAAATATATGCCGCATGTCCCGACATACCATCGGTGACCATTCCTAATAAAAACACAACATAACCAAATCTATGGTGGGGCCTTGGCCTTTGGCTCCGCACCAATATTATTTACAACATATGTATCCTATGTATTTTAATGGAAGCGGGGTTAAAACCAGGGTATTACACCAACTCTAACTTTTTGAAAGTCAGAAGTAAGAAAAAAAATCATGTGATAATCAAGGTACTCTCTTATTCACGACTTCCACTTTTCTAAATTACCAGAAGTCGTATTTCGATTCCTCATTAAACTATAACTATATTTTGTCCCTGGCCTCTGCGAATAAACTCGGCAGTAGAAGAGCATAGTATTTTTCATTTATGTGTTATAAACTATCTCGAATCCTGAATATCAATCACACCACTCATGCATAATATTTTCGACACTCGATAGTCAAAGAGCTATTTAAAATTTGAATAATTATCATCTCGAACTCAGACTTCCAGTTTTCAGGCCCCACCTCTAAAATATTTAAAAAATTCAAAGTTGGTGTAAGATACACATACATGGATTAAATGGAATTTATGGTTTAAAATGACCAAAGTGAACCACTTTAAACAAATTGGAAAGCCCTAAATTGACATCAATCTAAGCTAAGTTTGAACCTATTGCCATGATCTCCTAGAGCTTTCATCCTACAAGTAACTTTCTAGAGTTACATTTTTGGTTTTTTGCAGGTATTATATTGTTTTCATTAACTCTGTCACACCTATAAGAAAAATATGTCAGCTTATATTTTTCTATTTCCCTACAAGATTGCAAAAGAAGGCACAGAAAAAAGAACCAGGTCCAAGTCCCCAATGGAGGATTTAAAATCAAAAGACCATAAATTTGGTTTCTTCCCCGAAACAAATGCTTAAGTATCAGATACCATATGTCTTTATTGGGTTAGGATCTATGCTATTTTTTATAGAAATGGTTTCTTTGAGTTCCATGATGATGCAGCTATTTACCAAAATATTAGTAATTCCCAATTTCATGCATTTGCTTCTTGGCCCACAGTCTTACCATACACATACCTGGTTAAATGGGTCATTTTTTGTGGATGTGCTGACTAGCTATTTTAGAGATGCGAACAAAATTTTGTTCATGAATACCAAACCTGATACTTTTGCCACGATATATTAACTCGAGGCCCCACAACAACTACTTACTTATAAAATTATAAAAGCATTCAAGGAAAATATTAATTCGGAGGTCCTACTAAAGACCTAAATGGTTAATCCTAGCACTTTAATTCTCAGAACGAATTGAAAATACCCAATTTCCCTTCTCATGGAACCCTACAAACTATCGACATCAATGCTTTGTATATTGTATGGAGATGAACAATGTCCATATTTGTAACTAGAATGTAGTCTGTTGGCTTATTATGTGGCAGATACAGGTGCAATTTTATACGAGGCACATATATTTTCAATCACTTTCAAAGATGCAATTTTCTAGGTTCAGAAAACCCCATCCATCAAGAAACCTAGTTTTTATTTATCTATATATCAAATGGATGTGGTGTGTGCCTCATTCGCTTTTCCTACCTTGGGATGGCATTGGATAAGATAAATCCCCCATACATATTCACTGCTAAATTCTATGGGAATACAACTACAAGAAACACATATATGACATTTGTCACAAGTTTACCAACATTGTTCACTTTTCCATTTTTAATAATAATGTTCCCCAACTTTGAGACAATGCCATGTCTCTAATAGCTACTATGGGATATTGGTACACCTTGGAGAGCTTCACTTATCTTATAATTTGGGGAAGCAATACAGTTCATCTATTACCTAGGGTATTTCCTCACTGGATGGCACTTGTAGAATTTACATTTCAAATAGTTATGGATGGGGTTCACTGTTAAATTTATTACAAGAAGAGAGGAGGATGACCAAAGTTCCTAATATATATTGGATATTTAACAATTCAACATGCAACACATTGAAGCCTCATTAGCAAAGATGATAGTGCTTGTAGAAAAGAGAAGACAAGACCCTAAAGGATTTGTTCTAGGCTTATTTTCTCAGGCCCACCTAAAGAAATCCTCCACACATGAGAATTATCTATATAATTTTAGTTTTAAAAACTCCTGTAGTTTTGAATAAGTTATAACGAAAGTAACTAGTCCAGTTAAGAGAGTCTTGTCCACGAGACTCAGAAAGAGATGAAACTAAGTTTTTTGGAAGAAAGAAACAATTTCTTTAAACACAAAGAAAATTAAAAGAAACAAAAAATGTACACAACTAAATAAGCTAAAGATACTTCACCTACTACTATAAAAAGTAAAGAGAAGTTATAGTTGGAGAAGAAATAAGGAAAACAACATGTTATTGGTTATCCCCCTTCTTCTCCCATTTCAAATTTGAACACATTGATGCATATGTATCAGAACCTATAGGGTAAGTATGCCTACACTAGATGTGTTTATCATGTTGATTCTGTTACTAAGGTCTCACCAAACATTTTTTCAAGATAGAAGGAGAGGGTAATTCTACTAATCAGGCTCCTGAAATAGTTACAAGGAAAATTATTGATTTAGAAAACGAACACCCTACATAAATTATTAGTCCAATACAAGTTATCCAAGAACCATAAAATACTATTGTTCCTCAATATTCCCAAGTTATTAGTGATGATATCAAAAATCAAGAATCTACAGAAGCAATTGACCAAAATACCAATCCCGATACTACCTCTCTTGATCCTGATTCCAAACACGACCCGTTGATTATCAAACCCTATGAAATAGCAGAAACCACCCAGTAGGATATATTAGCAAGAAAACACAATAGTACTTCTCTGCATACAAAAGATTACACTTTGATCCAAGATACCCAACCTCAGGTTACTAATCTTACTACAATTACTGAAGGACAAGGCAATTTTCTTGAACCTTCCCAGATAGTTCCTTCTTCTCATTACCTATCATTACGCACCATCAATACCAAGAATCTATTACCTTATATAGCTCAAGAAACAACATATTATTGGGAGGAAGTTGTAGTGGTGTTGGGATATTATTATTTTAGCAAAAGAAAAAAGGCCATAGTTTAAAGAGGTTCCAAAAGAAGAAAGGAAGCACAAACTATGGAAGATACTATTTCAAAGAAAATAATTTGGAAATCATCTTTTGATGATCCTCAGGGTGGAGTCGTGGAAGTAACTATTGATATGGGTTGTTTTGCAGGAGCCAGCTAAAATTATGTATCTATTTTAAAAACGACACTTGATGAAGAAAGAGAGAAAAATATAAAGTTACAAAATGAGAAATAAGCTCTACAAGAGAAACTAAATAACCAAATAGAACAACTTAAACTTAAATATGTTGCATAGCTGCACAGATTGAAAGATCAGATTTAATAATTAACTAGGAAGAAAAAAATTACATAAGTAGACGTAATCAAGTAGGCAACTGAGCCCTTTGATCTTGAAATTTAGATGGAGGAAAACATGAAGTATCAGACTTCCTTTGTGTTTTTCAAGCTTAGTATTCAGGAATTTAAGGACAAAGCAATTGTCTGCAATGAATATTTAGATACAAATATATCCCATTTTTCCAAGGGCTTAATGAGATATAGGATGACCTTAACACTTTTGAGATTTTACAAACATATTAGATGATCATGTAAGAATGAATAAGAAAGTTGATTCCGCTTTGAGAAATTGTGTGAATGGAAGAAAAATACAAAGAATGATCCCCAAGATATACCTCGCCTTGAACCAATGAAGAGTAGAAAGGTTTGAATATCTATAAAGTCCTGGGAATTTGTTTGTGATAACCTAATCAGATAATCATGAAGGGTCAGAAAATCTGCATGAGGTAGTGTATGTTAACTGATGAACTAATGGAGGTTTCAGGCATGCCAACTATTGATGAGATAGTTGACATTGAACTAGCTAACCTTAAGATCACAAAAGTAGAAGAGTTGAGAGATCAATCAGTTGATACAATTCAAAATATGTCTCAAGTATATATATCTTAGTTTAATTTGTTCATCATAAATCCAGCTAAAATTCGAGCTATTTCACAAGGTTTTATTGATATTTTGTTGAATACAAGTTTACATAAAGTTAGATATCTGAAATGTAACTCTAAACTGCAATTGGATCATTCCAACTATCAAGATATCACCGATATGTGGGATGTTTACTCAAAGTGGAAAAACTTTGTTACCAATTCTTGTTAATATAGGTGATAGTTATGTCTTAGATAGTTGTTGTTAAGGAATTGATCCTATGGTTGGGATTGAGTCCACCAACATACTAGGGGTTTACAGACACTGATAGATGTATAATATTTTGAAAGTATAACTTTAAACAAGGTTTCAAGGGTTAGAATGGTTTATACCTCATACATTGAAGGCTGATCCAAGTTTCCTCTCTGTACCTCCTCTTTATCTCCAACCAAGAGACCTACAAAACAACTCCAAACCTTCCTCAAACTAATTTGACCACATATAAAGTAATGATAATCAAGATAATATGAAACCCTAATCTCATCAACATCAAAATATGATCACAAACTGAGATTCAATATCCATTACACAATTATTTGGAAAGGGAAGAACATCAAATATTTATTAATCAATAGAAGAAGTACAAGATATACTTTTTCCTCATGCAAGGCACCTCGTGAAACCTTCGATCTAGATCTCTTGCTTCTCTCCTCCAAGATTTGCAATAAAGGTAGATGACAATGAAGGAAAAGGTGGCGGGGGGGAGATGAGTGTCCCAATTCCACCAGCATAACAATACCAAAAGCTAAATCCCCTTCATGGTCCCCTCTCCCTCTCTTATATATAAATATGAATAGTTAGGGTCAAGGATAGGTCAGTTACAACCAAGCAGGCATTTCCAAAACCACCCAAAATAACTGAATTTCGAGAATTTTATATATTTTGAACACTTTAAGGGATATATGTGGGTTTCCCACTAACAAATCACATATACACATTTGAAAAACATAGGTTTACCACTAACGACTTGCGTATGTGTCAAAAAAGGCATTGTTCAGGGTATTTGCAAGAGTTTTTAGGAGTTGGTTTGTTCTGCAAAGTTGTTCCTTGGTTCGATACCTTTCAAATAGTCTAGAAAAGAGGTTAAATGGAGCTACAAAACTTCTTATATGGCCCTTCCATCTAGAAGTTTCCTTTCAATGACTAACAATAGTTTTCAAGAAGTGTCTTCATGCGACAAAACATGTAAATGTCATCACGGATGGAGAAGTGCCATTTTTGGCTATAAGATATGCTCCCTAATTATTAGGTTAGAGGGGAAGAAGATAAATGAAATATACTATAAATAGGTAACGGTTTACTCATGGATTCAAAGAAAATGGTGAATCCAATATCATAGGTTCAAATGAAGGTACCTGAATGAGAGATAAATTTCATACAAAATGATCTTTAGTACATACATGTCCATATAAAAGTGATCTCCAAGAAGATATAAGGTGGATCCAACATGTGTATAAATTATGTAATTATCATCGTCACACAATATGTCAAAAGGCGCCATGTGAAATCTAAAGGACTCATGACCACAAATAAACAACGTAGATCCATGCTCAATAATAAATCATAGCCACAAGAATACAAGGTGGATCTTTGTCTCAACAATTGTCATATGAAGTGTGACAAGGTCTTGCACAACTTGAGAAATAGAAAAAGATAATCATGCTACTTTTGACCCAAGTTCTTCAATCCAACCTTCCCAAAGGTACAAATCCTAACCATGTGAATAAATAATTTGACATCGAACATGGAGGAAACCGTTTGATTACCGGTCATGGATGAAAACCGTTAAAATATGTGAGGGAAACCATCAATAATGAAAATGGTCCTCAAGGTACCTAGTACATTCTAACAATTGTGAATAAATGGTCTTGAAGTTGGACACTTGAAGAATCCATCAAGTAGGGAACATTAAGTTATTCCCACTACCCAACAACAATGGAAATTGTCGTTGATGACTTCAATCCCCAAGGTCCTAGCATAAACTACAAATTTCATTCCTAGGGAAAGATGTGTTGAATTCGATAGGAATATATTTGTTGTAAGGAAGGCATTAAAGAATCTTCCATCATCCAACACGAGGTAAATCAAATATTGATTGGATATAGAACTGGTACAAATCTTTTCAACAAGCACCTACAAAGACTTGATGTATTGAAATGATACCATGGAGTGGCCGATAGAAAAGGTCAAGGAAACTGCAGAATGGCCAACAAAGGTTTTATCCTTAAAAAATGAGCATGGAACAATAGTGACTTCGTTAGCTTTTTGATGCCAAGGGACCAATGATACAAATTTGCAATGTAGGAGACATTGATATATTCTCCATATAATTGAAAAAGTAACTAACCAGAGGAGTAAAAACTTTGAGATTAGGCTTAATCCTAAGGAAAAAATATAGAAGACAACTGTTGATATACTAAAACTAGTGCTTTGTTAAAGGATGAAAAGACTTGTTGCCATAATATAAAATAGATTTAAATGAACTTCCTTTTCCTTGTTTCTTGTAAAGGTTTCACGAGTCTAAGAAAGAAAAGTCGGGACCTTCTTCATTGTTAACAAGCTCAAAGAAGAGATAGAATAATGGTTGCTAAAGCTCTAATTCATGGATTTTATGAGCCCATATTAGTGGGTGCTCAATGAAGTTTTCACAATTTGAGAGTATGAAAATTCCAAATAAGACTATACAGGGAGACTTTTTTGTAAGGTTAGTTTCCTAAATCCAAAAAAGTATAAAATTATCCAGAGGGGAACTCTCTTAGCTGAAGAGAGCTAAGATATTCCTTTTTCATAGTTACTTGTCAAGGTCTAAAAAAGGGTTAAACTATCACCATACTGACACTCCATCAAAAGAAATCATAAGGCTTTAGTTTAACGAGCGTGAAGGAAAGAAAGATCACTCGATGCTTTTGTCCTAAATTTTTAGCAAGAATGACAATGGAATAAAGAACGATCGAAATATTTTTCTTAGTTTAATCTAGAGCATGAAAAAAAGTGAGCTCAACTAGGTTCCTTTTTCATAAATTTAGTCTCGCGGGCCCGAAAAATAGACAAACCTATATATGGGAATACTCATCCAACCACAATCTACTAGAGTATTCCTTTTTTGTTAGTAATCAACATGGTCCGAAAAATGGTTAAACTTATACCAATTTGGATGTTCTTTCACATCCTTTAATGAGTATGATGTGGATAAGAGAAATCCCCCATACATAGGCACTGCTCAATTATATGGGAATACAACTACAAGAAACACATATATGACATTTGTGACAAGTTTACCAAAATTGTTCACTTTTCCATCTTTAATAATAATGTTCCCCAACTTTGAGACAATGCCATATCTCTGATAGCTACTATGGGATATTGGTATACCTTGGAGAACTTCACTTATATTATAATTTTGGGAAGCAATATAGTTCATCTATTACCTAGGGTAGTTCCTCATAGGATGGCACTTGTAGAATTTGCATTTCAAACAGTTATGGATGGGGTTCACAGTTAAATTTATTACAAGAAGAGAGGAGCATGACCAAAGTTCCTAATATATATTGGACATTTAACAATTCAACATGTGACACATGGAAGCCTTATTAGCAAAGATGATAGTGCTTGTAGAAAAGAGAATACAAGACCCTAAAGGATTTGTTCTAGGATTATTTTCTCATGCCCACCTAAGGAAATCCTCCACACATGAGAATTATATAGATAATTTTAGTTTTAAAAACTCCCGTAGGTTTGAATAAGTTATAAGGAAAGTAACTGATCCAGTTCAGAGATTCTTATCCATGAGACTGATCAGAAAGAGATGAAACTAATTTTCTGGAAGAAAGCAATTGTTTCTTTGAACAAAAAGAAAATTAAAAGAAAGAAAAAATGTAGACAACTAAATAAGCTAAAGAGACTACACCTACTACTATAAAAACTAAAGGGAAGTTACAGTTGGAGAAGAAATAGGGAAAACAACATGTTATTGGTTATCCCCCTTCTTCTCCCATTTCAAATTTGAACACTGTTTGTAATAACTCCCAATTGATTATTATTCCAATGCAATTGCCTATATTTATACAAATCACATGGCGGTTGGGTTTCACCTTCCGCTCAGCCTGTTTGGCTTCCTACTATTTATTTATTTATTTGTTTACATTATATAACCCTAACGGATTATATTCTAACAATACCCCTCTTAATTCGAAGGGGTGTTCGTAAGTCCGAGCATGTTTCTGAACCTTTCAAACTTTTCTCATCCAAGCGCTTTGGTGAAGATGTCTGCAACTTGATCATTTGTGGAACAATGTCGAAGATGGACTGTCTTGGCTTCTACATGATGTCGAATCAAATGATACTTTGTGTTGATGTGTTTGGTTCTATCATGGAATCTAGGATTCTTAGCCAGCTTGATTGCAGAAGTATTGTCGACCAGTAATGGAGTGGAGTTCTCTTGTTTTTCTTGCAAATATTCAAGTATCTTCCCGGGACATACTATTTCTTTCGTTGCTTCAGCTGTAGCCACATATTCTGCTTCTGTTGTTGAATCTTCTAGAACTG
>LPNX010895402.1:0-45162 GCA_001517045.1 Pseudotsuga menziesii | reverse complement strand
TAATTTAGATGACCAAATCTTGCATGCCACAATGAACTAGATGACATATTACCTTCTCCATGCTAAGAGAGGTAGGCATAGTTCTGAAATCTTGCGGATGATCCCTTGAGCTTCAACAGCTTTCCATCTTTGTATCCAGTCATGATGACTTGGTTGTCAGAGTACTTTCTTATTTCAACGATTCCATCAAACATGTGGATGGAATGGCCTTGCTGTCGAATCTCCACCAAGGATAGCAGGCTTCTCTGCAACTTTGGAAGATAGAGAACATTCTTCAACAAGAAATCAAGGAATCCAGGCATCTTCAGTCGAATGGTGCCCATTCCCTTTGGTTTAATACTTGACTTATCTGCAAAGTAGACTATGCCATCTATTGTTTCATTCAGTTCTTCAAAACAGTCTTTTCTAAATGTCATGTGTGATGTTGCACCAGTATCAAGCAACCAACAATCTTTATAATATGAAAGAGAAGTCATTTCATTAAATCCACGATTACAATGTGCAACAATACAAGAATCAAAAGATTTACTAGCATCTTGGTCATCTTTCTTCTGGTTATGCTTGTCTTTGATGGATTCCCATGAAGCCCAACACTGATCTGATGTGTGCCCAGTTTTTCCACAACGCTTGCACTTTGATCTTTTTCTAGAGTTGTTTCTGCCCCCTCTGCCTCTCTTGCTGCAATCTCCCTTGGAAGGGTCTTTGAACTGATTCTTTGTTTTCTGAACAAAGTCAAGGGATTCTTCGACAGGCTCGCTTGATTTCTTGATATTTCTAGACCATTTTGGATATGTTTCCTTGCCATTGAGGACATCACCAACAATAGGTGCTATAGATTGCATTATTACAACTGTAAGTGTAATTTTCAAAAAGAAGTCAAAAATAATAACCTTGCAGGTCTTCAGTCTCTGCCAAGGTGAATACAATGCAAGTGAATAGAAAATATATCAGTAAATACAAAATATATCACTGTCATTCATACACAACCTTGTTTAT
Organism: Pseudotsuga menziesii; assembly: GCA_001517045.1. Lineage (NCBI taxonomy): Eukaryota > Viridiplantae > Streptophyta > Pinopsida > Pinales > Pinaceae > Pseudotsuga > Pseudotsuga menziesii. The sequence goes on along the minus strand of LPNX010895402.1, from coordinate 44,166 downwards.
ATCAATCACTAGCAGTCAACATAATATACAGCATACAACATTTGCATATATCGGTCTCGGTCTTAGAAGAGATGCAGCATACAACATTTGCACATATCAGTCTCAGATAGGTATTTATTTCTTCAAAAAACTCAACAGAAGTTTAGGCTCGGTCTTCAACATATATTAGTGCAGCATATATACTTCAACATCCACGTTGTCTAAGGAGCAGTCATTACACCAACGCAACTTCAACACACACGGTCTTCACTCTGCTGAAAAATGATTGAATCGACACTGTCAACAATAGTGCGCAGTCTTCTTTTTCTTCTTAATATCAATCAGATTTTAAAATGTATTGCAGATGCATTGCCAGATTTTAGAAAGCAAAATCAGCATCCAACTTTTAAGCTATCAAAGGCCAAAAACTTAGGACAGAAACATTACTGCTCTACAATACATAGAGACATGATATGCTAAATGGTAATCATGTGCAAGTTTAAAACACATTTTCAGCTATAAAATTTGAAACATATCGGCTTGTGTGCAGATATATATCAGTCAACATGGAATTAGGGTTTATTCTAAAAAGGTTTTATAGGAATTTTGGAGGCGAATGAACGCTCGGGTCCTTGAGTATTGTAAATGTGTTACACTCTAATTTCGCCTGGGCTGTGTCCTCTCATCATTTCTTCTAATTACATTTTGTCAATTACTCGACAGCACATGTTGTATGTTACTAATCTACCAGATCAAGCAGTAGTGTCGAATCCTAGAAAACCAGCCGTAGCAACCTTGGGATATATTTTTCTGCGCAGGTCGCAGCTCACAGCTCCACAGCTCCACAACTCTTCAATGCATCAGTCAGTGCGTGAATGTATGAGAGCAGAAATAGATAAATTTCATGCTATTTAATCAGCAAATACATCAAATGCAAATGCGCTCATACTCACTGCTCCACGCAGGTCACACGCTGGTAGCAATCTTTCCAACGCTTCTGCGGGTCATCAAGGAGGGCAGCTCGTAGCACTTGGGACTGAACATCATTTCACAAGCTGCAGGAGCAGGTGCACAGGCTTCACGCCAATATTCAGTCTTCATCATGTAGTATTCATCACGCATAGGTATTCATCACGCAGTATTCATCAGTCTTCATCACGCAGTATGGTCTTCAACACAGCAGCATATAAAATAATCACAAAAATGTGGAATAGAGAGCAGTCATGAAGTGATATTCAAATGATGATTATCACACTGTCATTTCAAATTATTCTACAAGACGTAGCTCCACACAGTGCCTTCACCATTCTGTCTTCAACGCTTCACCATTCACGCTCCAATGCACAACTTTCACGCACAGCTTTCCCACTGACTCCTCCAACGCATATATTATTTCTTCAACGCAATATAATATATGGACAGCACGCAATAGCAGATATATCGTATGCAGCACGCAGTAGCATAGATATTGTATGTAGCATGCCAAAAGAACTTCTTATACAAAATTAGGGTTACACTCTGGAGTTTTCAACGCACCAGAGATCATGCAGAGGGCGTTTATCAGGTGGAATAACTCAAAGCAGATATAAACTCACAGATATAAACTACTCCAGTAGAAAGCATACCTCAAAGCATATACTCAATGTAGAGAACGGTGGGGAAATTCAACTTAGGGTTAGGTAATTCAGAAAATTTAGCAGAGAATAAACGCAGTAGATGGAGGAGTAACGCATACACTACATGCGACTCGACTGGCAGACTGATGGAGCAGTCTGGCAATGGACTGGCAAGCAGAATGCCAGGAATGGGCAGACTGGAAATAGGCAGGAGTTATGGCAGGCAGGCATCCCGACTCTGATACCACTTGTTGGTAATAACTCCCAATTGATTATTATTCCAATGCAATTGCCTATATTTATAAAAATCACATGGCGGTTGGGTTTCACCTTCCGCTCAGCCTGTTTGGCTTCCTACTATTTATTTATTTACATTATATAACCCTAACTGATTATATTCTAACAAACACATTGATGCAGAAGTATTAGAACCTATAGGGTAAGTATGCCTACAGTAGATGTGTTTATCATGTTGATTCTGTTACTAAGGTCTCACCAAACATTTTTTCAAGATAGAAGGAGAGGGTAATTCTACTAATCAGTCTCCCAAAAGAGTTACAAGGAAAATTATTGATTTAGAAAATGAACACCCTACATAAATTATTAGTCCAACACAAGTTATCCAAAAACCATAAAATACTATTGTTCCTCAATATTCCCAAGTTATTTGTGATGATAGAAAAAATCAAGAATCTACAGAACCAATTGACCAAAATACCAATCCCGATACTACCTCTCTTGATCCTGATTCCAAACACGACCCGTTGACTTTCAAATCCTATGAAATAGCAGAGACCACCGAGTAGGATATATTAGCAAGAAAACACAATAGTACTCCTCTGCATACAAAATATTACACTCTGATCCAGGATACCCAACCTTAGCTTACTAATCTTACTACAATTACTAGGAATTTTTCTTGAACCTTCCTAGATAGTTCCTTCTTCTCATTACCTATCATTACCCACCATCAATACTAGGAATCTATTAACTTATATATCTCAACAAACAACATATTTTTGAGAGGAAGTTGTAGTGGTGCTGGGATATTATTATTTTAGCCAAAAAAAGGCCATAGTTAAGAGAGGTTCCAAAAGAAGAAAAGAAGGACAAACTATGGAAGAGACTATTTCAAAGAAAATCATTTGGAAATCATCTTTTGATGATCCTCAGGGTGGAGTTGTGGAAGTAACTAGTGATATGGGTTGTTTTGTAGGAGCCAACTAGAATTATGTATCTATTTTAAAAATGGCACTTGATGAAGAAAGAGAGAAAAATATAATGTTACAAAATGAGAAATAATCTCTACAAGAAAAACTAAATCAACAAATAGAACAACTTAAAGTTAAATATGTTGCATAGCTGCACAGATTGAAAGATCAGATTTAACAATTAACTAGGAAGAAATGAATTGCAGAAGTAGACGTAATCAAGTAGGCAACTGAGCCTTCTGATATTGAAATTCAGATGGAGGAAAACATGAAGTATCATACTTCCTTTGTATTTTTCAAGCTTACTATTCAGGAATTTAAGGATGAATCAATTGTCTGCAATGAATATTTAAATACAAATATATCCCATTTTTCTAAGGGCTTAATGAGATATAGGATGACCTTAACACTTTTGAACATCTACAAACAGATTAGATGATCATGTACGCATGAATAAGAAAGTTGATTCCGCTTTGAGAAATTGTGTGAATGGAAGAAAAATATAAGGAATGCTCCCCAAGATCTACCTCGCCTTAAACCAATGAAGAGTAGAAAGGTTCGAATATCTATAAAATCCTTGCAATTTGTTTGTGATAACCTAATTAGATAATCATGAAGGGTCTGAAAATATGCATGAGGCACTGTATGTTAACTGATGAACTTATGGAGGTTTTAGGCATGCCAAATTTTGATGAGATAGTTGACATTGAACTAGATAACCTTAATAGCACCGAAGTAGAAGAGTTGAGAGATCAATCAGTTGATACAATTCAAAATATGTCTCAAGTAGATATCTCTTAGTTTAATTTGTTCATCATAAATCCACCTAAAATTCGAGCTATTTCGCAAGGTTTTATTAATAGTTTGTGGAATATAAGGTTACATAACATTATATATATAAAATGTAACTCTAAACTGCAATTGGATCATTCCAACTATCAAGATATCACTGATATGTGGGATGTTTACTCGAAGTGGAAAAAATTTGTTACCAATTCTTGTTAATATTGTTATATTTTTAACATTAATCTAGCATAACATTAGGATCTTTAAGTGAGAGAACAACAAGCACAACAATCAAACAAAAGAGACAATGCACATAGTGTTTTTCCTCAGGGAAACCATAAATGGATAAAACCCCGCAACTTCCTCAGAGATAGAATCAACACCAAGAGTAAAACCCTAAAATAGTAAGATGATCTCTTGACAGCAGTAACCTCTTTCTTCCTAGCCCTGGTGTCTTCTTCTTCCTCAGCTATGTGCTACAATTGAGTGTGAGTGAGTGTGTGATAAATAGAGAGGCTCACTCTCTATTTATACTAATTCCGAACTTAACTAAACCCAAGTAGGGATGACTTCACTAGGTGAGTCTAATAACCCTAGTGCCCCGGAACTATGGGGACTTTAACTCTTACACAATAGGAGGGTTGCCCACAATGACTTGACATGACTTGTTTACATTATAGATCCCCTCGATCGAAACATTGGGGAATGACATGACTCAATTACATTACAGACACATCCCAGAATAAACATCGGGGTATAAGACATAAGATATATGAGCGAGTACATTCCAAAGTTACAATTACATCAACACTCCCTCTTAACTAGGAAGGTATTCTTTCGACACAATTTTCAACACTGGTCTTCTTCTCTGTATCGGCTGGATCATCTCATCTTCATCTTCAAGCAGTCTTCATCTTCAAGTTGTCTTCATATTCAAGTCTTCATCATCTGCAAGTCATCATCGTCTTTGAGTCTTCTTCATCTTCAAGTCATCTTCGTCTTCAAGTCTTCTTCTTCTTCAAGTCTTCTTCATCACTGAATCTGGATCATCACGACCACTAGATCATCATTGCTGGATCATCACTGTATCATCATCAAGTATGGATCATCACTTGATCTATATCGTCATCAAGTCTGGATCATTGCATCTGGATCATTACTTGATCTGGATCATCATCAAGTCTGTATCATCATCATCAGTGCTATCTCTCGATTCTTCTCGTCACAGGAAGTTCTACAGAGCCAACCCTTTTTCATGCTAGTTGTAGACCTACCCTTCATGTAGGTCTTCATCAGCGCTTTTATCTGACACTTAAGTCAGAGTGTCCTTCCTAGCTCTTACATCTGACCTCATCTTGTCAGAAATGCATGTCCAACACTCACACATGACCTCATCTTGTCATAAAGGCCCAACACTCACATCTGACCATGTGTAAACACATCGCGCCAAAATGGCTTAGAACTTATATCTGACCATGTGCAAGCACACCACATCAGAAGGGCTCTGCACCTACATCCGACCATGTCCGAAGACACCACATTAGAAAGGCTCAGCACTTATAGTCGACCATGCTAAAAAACACTGCATCGAAAAGGTTCAGCACTTACATTCATCCATGCTTGAAAGCACTGCATTGAAAGGGCTCTGCACTTACATCCGACCATGCTCGAAAGCACCGCATCGGAACGGCTCTTAGTCCTAGACTAAGCATTCCTGGTAACTAACCAGGTGCCTCCATTCTCCTAGAGAATGGCATCAGCCCTTATATATGAACAAGTGGGACACATCCCTGAATCACATTAGAATGGTCATGCGCTCACATCTGATCATGTAATAATACATCCTACAGTCATATCAGAATGGCCCTCAATCCCAGACTAAGTTTTCCTGGTAACTGACCAGGTGCCTCCATTCCAAGAATGGTATTTAGCCCTTACATCTGATCATGTAGAGACCAATCCTATAGTCACATCAAAATGGAATAGCACTCATATCTGACATGGAAGGAACGAAATCCTCTCATCATGATATAATGGCTCAGCCCTTACATCTAACCATGGAAGGAACCTAATCCTCTCACCATGTCAGAATGGCTCTCGGTCTTCATCATTTTCCCTTGGAGGAAACCTCGATCTGGAGAACACCAAGATTCTCCCTGAAGTACTCAAACTTCACTCTAGCCAATGGCTTCATCAATACATCAGCTATATGTTCCTCCATAGCAACATACTGGAGCTTCACTGCTCCTCTCTACACCATATCCCTGATATAGTGATACTTGATCTCGATATGCTTCGACTTGTCATGAATCACTGGATTCTCTGACAACTTTACGCAACTTTGGTTGTCACAATGTATACAAGTATCATCCAACTAGAGATCAAATAAATTAGACAGTAGCTTCCTTAGCCATACTGCCTCACAACTAGCTGAACAAGCTACATCATACCCTGCTTTAGCTGTACTTAGTGCCACATGGGATTGCTTTTTGCTAAACCAAGAGATCACACCTGATCCCATACTAAAGCAGCCTCCTGAAGTGCTCTTCCTATCAATGGCACTGCCTGCCCAATCTGAATCAACATAACCCTCTAGGTTAATCTTTTGATTTTCCTCGTATTTGAGCCCATAGTCAACTATACCCTTCATGTACCTTAGAATATGCTTTGCAGCAATCAAGTGAACATGTCTTGGATCTGTCAAGAAATGTCTCAAGGTGTTAACAACAAAGCAAATATATGGTTTCGTATTCAGCAGGTACATCAAGGACCCAATCATCTGATGATACATCGTAGCATCAACCACTTCTGATGAAGCATCACTCAATAGTTTCAGGTTCGATGCCATAGGTGTGGTTATGGCCTTGCAGTCCATCATCCTGAATCTCTTTATGATCTCTATTGCATACTTCCCTTGTCCAAGGAAGATTCCATCCACATTCTACCACACCTCCATGCCTAAGAAATAGTGCATCATACCCAAGTCTTTCATTTCAAACTTGGCAGCAAGTTTTCTCTTCATATCAGCAATCAACCCATCCATACCTATTAAAAACAAATCATCCACATACAATAGGAGTATCAGTGGGTTTCCATCTTCAACCTTGTAGTAAAGGTTGGAATCTGCTTTAATCTTGGTAAAGCCTGAATGTAACACCCCGGTTTTGACCCCGATGCATTAAATATACATGATACATATGTTGTAAATAATCATGGTGAGGAGCTAAAGGAAAAGGCCCCACAATCGATTTGGTTATGTTATGTTTCGGATTGGAATGCTCACCGATGGTATATCAGGACATATGGCATATTTTAAATTGTGGCATCTTGTAAATGTGCATTTTAATTAAATAACCCCAACTAGCTACATTCACTGCAACCATATTGAAAAGGGCATGATTTCCTAAGGTTAAGGGAGGGATTGCTAAACCTAAACCCCATGGGGAAAAGCCATGTGTCAAACCTTAAACCCCTGTTTAGTTGAGGCAGTTAATGCTGGGTAGGGGTGGGTGGCAGGCTTGCCCCCATGCACCTCCACAACTGGTTCAGTCACGCATGGGCTGGGAGTGGCCTCCTCATGCACCGTTTAGGATGCTAACAGTTCTACCCACTCTCGGGGATCATGGCTATTCGTTTTCCTAATCCAGAGTGAGGATAAAATGTATTACAATCCATTGGGTGGGGGGTTCACCCTTCCCTCTCTCACATCAATTTCCAGTCTGTGGTTATGTGTTTCCTTCCATTCACGTAGAGAATCAATTTTCCCTGGGCATTATTGGACTGTGTATTGTTCTGTCCTTCATGGTGGACCGTGAGATATAGATTGTTGCAATTTCCTCACTGATCACTAGTTTTAGTCTCCTCCACACACTGTTGACTGTGTTTTTCCTTCACAGTGTGGTATTTGCCGAACATTGCTGTGGTTTCCCCCCTACGGGTTGTGGGCTGTTATTTGCCATGATTGTTGGACTATGTTTTTCCCTATGTTTTGTTTGCTATAGGTTGTTGTGGAATTGTCTTGGCCACTATAGGGCCAAGAATGATTCAGGGAGTTGTTTTCGCCTATTAAAGCTTGAATAGCTGTTTTGTTGCATGCATGTAGTGGTTTTGTCCTCGGACTGCAGTGGAGTGGTGAATGAGGGCCTGATGTGCTTAATAAACCTGGTGGTTTGGGTACCACACAGACAGATCTAGTGGGATGGTTTTCTTCTCCACAACCCCTGAATAACACTGGAAGGGAGATCAGGGTTTGAGGGACTGCATTGCAGAGAAAGGACTGATTTCCTTGTGTTGGGTGTGTGTGGGTACCTTAGAAGCTAGGAAGGTTCTGATGTAGGTGTCCTTAGGTCTTCAATGGGCTCACCAGCTTAGCATTTAGCCCTTCCCAGCTCCTGGATGACCTGATAAACCCAACTTGGTTGGCTTGGCTGATTTGTTGTTCGCCTGATAAACCCAACTATGTTGGCTTGACTGAACTATGTACCCTTGTGGTGTTGTTATCCTTGGCTATGTGTAAGCCTACTAGTTCCTTATTCCTTGGGGAATCATGCCTACCTCAAGGGTGGCAACATTGCGGAGAGACTAAAGAGTACGCGGGCCTATGGTTGGGTGGAAAGTTGCAGTGACGTAGTTGGTTGTAGAGCAAGTTCTTTATAAGATAAGTATTCTTGCCTAACTTGTGTCTGTAATCATATTTATTATTGATGAATGATGATGTACAATGTGGAATGCTGATGGCTATGTTTTGTTTCCGTTGTGTATATGAGTGATTAATGCATCGTAGTATTTTTTATGTTTTAAGTATCTTGCTTCAACATTATATGTATGTATGTTCATGTTCACAGGGCTAGATTCCCAAATGATTTGATGTATCGTAGCGTCCTCTTCGCCGGTCGGAGGGTAGGGGATGTTACAGTGTGGTATTAGAGTCAAAACTCTAGCATGGAATTGAATGGGCCATGAAAGATCAGATAGCAGAGGCAAGTTGCCTTCTGCCCAGCAGAGATCAAAAAATTGTGATAGGAAAATTCACAAAAAATTTCGAAATGCTAGAATTGTCGGCTCATCGGAAAATTTAGTGACAATTTCTTCTGATGCAGCGAAGCACTTAGTGAGAAGGCCACCCGACGGATGATAATCGGAAGGAAATTGAGGAATTGCATTCGTCGCTCATCAGCCCATTAGAGAACCTAGTGCAAAGTTCCTCTGACATGATGGAAGTGTTAGGTTGAAGCCCACTCGATGGCAAAAGGTTTGCAAAATTTTTCTTAATTGTTAAAATTGTGAGCACATCGGAGAAATTAGTGAGAAGTTCTTCTGACATAGTGGAAGAACTAGTCTGACGATCACCTGACGGAGGACAACTGGTAGAAAAATTTCACAATTTCGCTAAGGTTCGTCGGTCGTCAATAGAGGATAGAGGATGGGAGAGCCGCGGTTTCAGTGGAGATCGGCTAAAGACCGCTGAAACTTCGGCTCCACTTAGTGGAAATAACCTCTGATGTTTTGACTATCGACGATCAGCAAAGAATAGGAGATGGTTGAGCCGATGAAGTGGTGGAAGAGAAGACTAAAGAAAAAATTTTTGGAAATTTTTCTAAGTCATAAAATCATCAGCGATCAGTGATGATTAGTTGATCACATTGCCGATTCCTGGAGGATCAAGTCACCGACGTGGAAAAAAGTTGGTGACTACATTGGAAGAGGTTAGATGATCTTGCGCCGCCGTTGCAGATGGCTAGACAACTATGCTTCCAACGGGTAGAGCCTCCGACTGCTGATGGCATAGGGGAAAGTTGTTCTGATAGTCAGCACAGCAGAAAATTTCCAAAAGTTTCCTAAGGAATGGGATCATTGGAAATTGAAGAAGAATAGTTGTTTATGTCGCCAATGAATAGTTACAAGAAGAGTCCATGCGGTGGAAGACAAGGCAAGAAGAAAATTCAAAAATTTTCTCTAAGGCACGAGATCATCGTCCATCAGGAAATGTTAGTTGTACGAGTCGCCGATGACCATCGGAAGGAATTAATGGATCGGATCATCGATCGAAAAAGGTCCAATGAAGGTGAACCGTAGTTGCGGCTACCTAGTTATCCGTCTGATGCCGTAATGAACAACTACTCCGACCACCGACGAGTGCCTCACGGAGACCATAGTGACTCTGCTGCCCATCGTTATGGACACATAAAGAATTGATCACCCGATGAGAAGTCCATCCAAGTGCCAATGCTGTGGAGACTAGTCACTCTAATTGCTGACAAAGTCGTGAGCTGGGAAAGACATAGAAAGATCGTGAGACGCCGTTGCGGAAGCCGAAAGGACTAACCGTCCGATGCGAAGTGGTTAGGCTATGTTATTTCCAATGAAGCTCAGACCGATAGATGATTATGGACCTGATATTACGGGTGAAATTAGAACAACGGATCGCCAATAAAAAAAACTTAGAATAGTTGACCATTGCAGGCCCGATACGGCGGAAGGAAATAGACAGGCAACCCGTCGATACAGTGGAGAGAATTAGATGTTCTAGCTGCCGACACACCGGAAGGTTAGTGAAGAAAGGACCCGATGAACAGTCGATTTTGTCACCAATGTATATCGGGAGTTTAGTTAGTTTGCCCGCCGAAACACTAGAGAAATAAATGAACAATTCACCGATGAACTAGGTGTTTTGACCACCGAAGTATAAAAAAGATAGTTGGGAGAGGGTCCAATTGAGGCCAAAGGAGATTTGGGTTTTCAAGAGAACTTATTAGTGATTTTTCAAGTAGTTTTCAATTGTCTTTTAGTAGGTTTTCAGCAGATTATCAGTGGTCACAGGGCTGAAAAGGAAGAGGAAAAATTGTGTTTTAAGCAAAACTGTTGTTTTATGAATTTCCAAAAGAGGAAGGTAAGTAGTTTTGATTTATATTAATGATATGCATCTAACAGTTTTCTACTAACACATTTGAAGAACTAGATACAACATCCAAGAGTAGTATTCCAAGAAGAATAGTAAAGCAAAAGGTGGTTCAGTCATGAGAACCCATGATGGGTATGGTGCTCGGGATTCTTACGAGCGTGCAGGAGATGCCATGGGAGAAAATGTCCGGAATGGAAATGATGACATAGATTCTAATGGAAGGAGATTCCAAGAGACACCATCGGATGTTGCAGCCACCATGAGAATCTTGATTAAAGCCTAGGAAGAGCAGCATCAGCTGAACGTTTCCATGTTGCAGAGTTTGACATACTTGCAAAGGAAGATAGACTCTGGATGAGGTACAACAAGATGAGAAGGCAGTAAGAGCAATACTAGGAGAAGGAGAAGGAATTCTAGTGCATCATCTAACTCTAAATAATCCAGTGGGGATACAAGTTCATCTTCTCATAAAAGGGATCTCTCTTGGGATCAATTTAAGAAGGCTAAACCTCCTACATTTGATGGTGAGATAAAGACGAGACAAGAAGATGAAGCTTGGTTTCTTGGGATAAAGAAGTACTTTCAAGTGCAGGATTATTCAGGAAACATGAAGGCAAGAATTGCCATATTCAATATGAATGGAAGAGCATCCACTTGGCGGCAACACTTCAAGAAAGTAAAGAGGATCAGTGAAAGGAAACTGAAGTGGAAATACTTCAAGAAGTATTTTAGGCAGAAGTACCTCTCTCACAGGTATTATGATGACAAGATCAAGGAGTTCCATGAGATGATATTGGGACAACAGACCATGGATGAATATGAAAATAAGTTCTTGGAATTGTTGAGGTATGTTCAGTACATCCAAGATGAAAAATTAAAGGTCCAGCGTTTTCTGAATCGATTGTCTCAGTCTTACAAGGATAGGATTGAGTTTTATGAACTGAGAACTCTTGAAGAAGCCATAAGGAAGGCTGAGTATTGCTATGAACAAAGCAAAGGGAAACCTAATTACCATAAGGCATGGAAGGACAAGAGGAATGAGAAGATTGACCAAAGAAGGAAAGGTTTCAAACCTTCTTGATTCAGGAATTAGCAAAAGCAGCCATCCCAAGTTGCGAGTAATCCAATTGGAGTGACAGGTGGAAAGCCTAAAGAGCCACACCAGAATAAAAGGTCCACTCAAATGTTGGAAATGTGAAGGACCCCACTTGCATAGATATTGTCCACTTAAGAATGAAAGTGCAAGGCCAGCTTATAACATTCAGGGAGCAAAAACAGTGGGTCAAGTAGCAAGGGCAGTCCCTAGAATTTATGTAGCACTGGAGGAATGCCAGGCAGATCACCAATCAACTGTGGTTGAAGTTGCAGGTAAGATTATTGAGCAATCTGTTTATATTTTGATTGACCCTGGATCTACTCACAGTTATATCACTCCTAGGGTAGTGGATATTTGTGCTTTTAAGAAGGTAAAGCATAGGAAACCTTGGTTAGTTCAGCTAGCCACTGGAAATAAGAGAAAATTCAATGAATTGGTAGAGAAATTTCCATTGGTTATAAATGGATTAATCACTTGTGTAGATCTAAATGTTCTACCACTTGGTTCTCATGATTTTCTCATTGGAATGGATTGGTTAGAAGCTCACCAAGTGAAGCTTGACTGCTATAACAAGACTTTTGAATGCACAAATGAAGAAGAAAACCCAGTAGTGGTGAAAAGTATTCCGAAGGTAATTTCAGTAAGGCAGGTTTTAGCAATGAAGTTGAAGAAGTTCTGTAGGAAAGGTTTCCAGTTGTATGTAGCTCATATTCTGGAACCAACAGGAGATGAAACTCCTAGGTTGGAGGACTATCAGGTGTTATAGGAATTCAAGGATGTGTTTCTTGATGACATTCCAGGGCTTCCTCCCAAGAGGGACATTGATTTCACCATTGAACTTGTGCCAGGAGCAGTACCAGTGGCCAAAACACCCTACAGGATGAGTACACCGGAGATGCTAGAGTTGAAGATGCAACTGGAAGAGATGTTGGAAAAGAAGTATATCTAACCAAGTGTGTCTCCTTGGGGAGCACCAGTTTTGTTTGTGAAGAAGAAAGATGGTACACTCAAGTTATGGATTGATTACAAATAGTTGAACAAGGTTACTGTGAAGAATAAATACCATTTTCCTAGGATTGATGACCTCTTTGATCAAATGAGAGGGGCAAAGGTATTTTGCAAGATTGACTTGAGATCTGGTTACCATCATGTGAGAATCAAGGATGAAGACATTCATAAGACATCCTTCAGGACAAGGTATGGACATTACGAGTTTTTAGTGGTACCATTTGGTCTCACAAATGCACCAGCTACATTTACGTTCCTCATGAACAGTGTCTTCAGCAAGTATATAGACAAGTTTGTTCTTGTGTTCCTTGATGACATTCTTGTTTATTCTAAGAATGAGGAAGAACATGAAGAGAATTTGAGATTGACATTGCAATTGCTCAGGGAACATCAACTGTATGCAAAATTGAGCAAGTGTGACTTCTATAGAGATAGAATTCAGTATTTGGGTCACATTATCTCAGAAGAGGGTATATCAGTAGACCCTGAGAAAATTGAAGCCATTATGAATTAGCCTACTCTAAGAAATGTGACGGATGTAATATCTTTTATGGGACTTGCAGGATACTATAGGAGATTCATTAAGGTATTTTCCAAGGTTGCACATGCCATCACTTCTTTGAAAAAGAAGGGGATAAAGTTTGAATGGACTTCGAAGTGTGAAGAAAGCTTCCAGTGGTTGAAGAATCTTCTCACCGGTGCACCAGTCTTAAAAATTGCAGACCCAAAGAAGGATTTTGTGGTATGTACCGATGCATGAAGACAAGGGCTTGGAGGAGTGCTTATGCAGGACAACCACATGATATGTTATGAGTCAAGAAAGATGAAGGAGCATGAGAAGAACTATGCCAGTCATGATCCAGAGCTTGAAGCCATAGTACATGCTCTTAATATGTGGAGACATTACTTGATGGCTAGAAGATTTGAGCTCATAATAGACCATTGTGGTCTGAAGTATTTGTTTGATTAGCCTACTCTAAATGCTAGGAAAGCGAGATGGCTAGAATTTTTATGTGAGTTTGATTTTGAAATCAAGCACATAAAAGGAAAAGAGAATAAGGTAGCTGATGCACTCAGCAGGAAGGTACGGGAAATGCATGTGGCATCTCTTAGTATTTTCCAATCAAATTTGAGGCAGCAGATTGCTAATCATGTTGCTAGAGATTAATTGTATGAGCAGGTAAAAGAGAAATTGCAATATAAAATTCTTGAGAAGAGGTATGAGGGATATAAATTGGAAGAAGAGGGACTTCTTACTTCTAAAAGAATAATTTATATTCCAAATGTAGCTTATTTGAGGAGAGTGGTTATGGATGAAATCCATCAAGCTCCGTATTCTGGTCACCCAGGATACTAGAAGACAATTGCTACAGCTAGAAAGAAATACTTTTGGCCAGGAATGAAAAAGGACATGGCCGAATACATTTCAAGATGCATGAAATGTCAAGAGGTAAAGGTTGAGCATCAACATCTAGAAAGTTTGTTACAGCCTTTTCCAGTCTTGGAATGGAAATGGGAAGTTATTTCCATGGATTTTATTACAGGAATGCCGATGACTTGGAGACAACATGATTCCATCATGGTTGTGGTAGACAAGTTGACAAAGGCAGCACATTTTATACCAGTGAAGTCTACACACAAGACTAATGACATTGCAATGATTTTCATGAAGGATATTTTCAAATTGCATGGATTGCCGAAGGAAATAGTTTCTGACAGAGATGTCAAGTTCACTTCCAATTTTTGGAAGGGATTGTTTATGGATTTGGGTACAAAGCTAAACTTCAGCAATGCCTACTATCCTCAAACAGATGGGAAGACAAAGAGAGTGAATCAGGTGGTTGAAGGCATGCTTCGCATGTATGTGATGGACAAACCAACCAAGTGGGACAATTACTTACACTTGGTAGAGTTTTCTTACAACAATGGATAGCAGGCATCCTTGGGGATGAGTCCGTATGAAGCTTTGTATGGAAGAAGGTGTATGACACCAGTGACTTGGGATAACCCAGTGAACAGAGTTGTTCTTGGACTAGAATTGCTCAATGAAATGGAGCAAGAGGTTGTAAAGATTAGGTATAATATGAAAACAGTACAGGATAGACAAAAAAGCTATGCATATAAGCATAGGATGAACAAAGAGTTCAGTGTTGGGGATCATCTTTACCTCAGAGTGAAAGCAAAGAAGAGTTCCTTGAAACTTGGAAGTTGTGCCAAACTGTCACCTAGATATTGTGGGTCGTTTGAAGTGCTTGAAATAATAGGTCCTGTTGCATATAGACTTGCATTTCCTACTAGTACTAGAGCTCATAATGTTTTTCATGTTTCTTTGCTTAAGAAATATGTACATGATCCTAACCATGTGATAAATTGGGATGTGATTCAGGTGGAACCCAAGGGAGAGTTCCAAATAGAGCCAATGCGCATCCTCGACAGGAAGGTCACAATGCTCCGGAACCGAGCCATAGGGTAGGTAAAGGTGCAATAGGAGAACTATGGAACTGAAGAGGCTGCGTGGGAGCTGGAGGATGCCATGTGATTGGCACATCCATTTTTGTTCAATTCTACAGAACTCTGAGGCGGTACCAGTGTAGCATTTTGTTCAAATTTTGTAAGAGCACTAAGGACAGTTCTATTGAAGGGGGAGGGGAATGTAACACCCCAGTTTCGACCCCGATGCATTAAATATACATGATACATATGTTGTAAATAATCATGGTGAGGAGCTAAAGGAAAAGGCCCCACTATCGATTTGGTTATGTTATGTTTCGGATTGGAATGGTCATCGATGGTATATCAGGACATACAGCATATATTAAATTGTGGCATCATGTAAATGTGATTTTTAATTAAATAACCCCAGCCAGCTATGTTCACTGTAACCATATTGAAAATGGCATGATTTCCAAAGGTTAATGGGGGTATTTCTAAACCTGGACCCCATGAGGAAAAGCCATGTGTCAAACCTTAAACCCCTATTTAGTTGAGGTAGTTAATGTTGGGTAGGGGTGGGTGACAGGCTTGCCCCCACGTGCCTCCAAAACTAGTTCAATCATGCATGGTCTAGGAGTGGCCTCCTCATGCATCGTTTAGGATGCTAACTGTTCTGTCCACTCTCGGGGATCATTGCTATTCGTTTTCCTCATACAGAGCGAGGATAAAATGAATTACAATCCATTGGGTGGGGGGCTCACTCTTCCCTCTCTCACATCAATTGTCGATCTCTGGTTATGTGTTTCCTTCCACTCACATAGAGAATCAATTTTCCCTGGGCATTATTGGACTGTGTATTATTCTGCCTTTGATGGTGGATCATGAGCTGTAGACTGCTGCGGTTTCCTCACTGATTGTTGGTTGTAGTCTCCTCCACGCATTGTTGACTCTGTTTTTCCTTCACAGTGTGGTATTTGATGAAGATTGATGTGGTTTCCCCCTATGGTTCGTGGGCTATTATTTGCCACGATTAATGGAATGTGTTTTTCCCTTGTGTTCTAGCTATTGTAGGTTGTTGTGGAATCATCTTGGCCACGATAGGGCCAAGAATGATTTAGGGAGTTGTTTTCCCCTGTTAAAGCTTGAATAGCTGTTTTGCTACATGCACACAGTGGTTTTGTCCTCAGACTGCAGTGGAGTGGTGAATGAGGGCCTAATGTGCTTGATAAACCTAGTGGTTTGGGAACCACAAAGATAGAGCTAGTGGGCTAGAATTCTTCTCGACAACCCCTGAATAGCACTGGAAGGAAGATTAGGGTCTGAGGGACTACATTGCAGAGAAAGGACTGATTTCCTTGTGTTGGGTGTGTGTGGGTTTCTTAGAAGCCAGGTTGGTTCTGGTGTAGGTGTCCTTAGCTCTTCAATGGGCTCACCAACTTAGCATTTAGCCCTTCCCAGCTCCTGGATGGCCTGATAAACCCAACTTGGTTGGCTTGGCTGATCTGTTGTTCACCTGATAAACCAAATTGTGTTGGCTTTACTGAACTGTGTACCCTTGTAGTATTGTTATCCTTGGCTATGTGTAAGCTTGCTAGTTCCTTATTCCTTGGGGAATCATGCCCGAATCAGGGGTGGCATCGTTGCTAAGAGACTAAAGTGTACGCAGGCCTATGGTTGGGTGGAACGTTGTAGCGACATAGCTGGTTGCAGAGGAAGTTCTTTATAAGATAAGTATTCTTACCTAACTTGTGGCTGTAATCATATTTATTATTGATGAATAATGATGTACAATGTGGAATGTTGATGGATATGTTTTTTTTCCATTGTGTATATGAATGATTAATGCATCATAGTATGTTTTATGTTTTAAGTATCTTGCTTCAGCATTATATGTATGTATGTATGTATTTATGTGCATTTTCATGGGGCTAGATTCCTGGATGATTATATGTATTGTAGTATCCTCTTCGCCGGTCAAAGGGTCGGGGACGTTACACCAAACTTGATAGGAAACCATCAATTATACCGTACCATGTCCTGGGTGCCTGTTTCAAACCGTACAAGGCTTTCTTCAATCTACATACATGAGACTCTCTGTCATGTGTCTCAAAACCAAGTGGCTTCGCTACATACACTTCCTCTTCCACTACACCATTCAAGAAAGTAGTCGGCATCTATCTGGTGTATATTCCATTTCATCACTGTAGCCAGAGCAAGTACTGATCTGATGGAAGTGTATCTGGATACAGGTGCAATGGTTTATTCATAATCTATTCCTTCTTTTCGGGAGAAACCTCGAGCCACAAATCTTGCTTTATATTTCTCTATGCTACCATCTGTAACATGTTTGATCTTGTAGATCCATTTGGAAGTTACAATGGACTTCCCTTTTGGTCTTGCGACAACATCCCAAACATCATTCTTCATGATCAATTGACACTCTTCGATCATAGCATTCTTCCATTCTTTTTGTTCTGTCGCTTCTTCATAGTTGGAAGGTTCTGTATCATTAATGTCACATAGTAAGGCTACATAACTAGAACATGATCTAGTTCTCTTTCTTCCTCTAGGTGTTTCTTCTGAAGCTCCATATCTTTTTTCACCTTGGATAATTTCTCATACCCAAGCAGGTTTCCTCTTATGAGGA
Source organism: Pseudotsuga menziesii (assembly GCA_001517045.1). Classification (NCBI taxonomy): domain Eukaryota; kingdom Viridiplantae; phylum Streptophyta; class Pinopsida; order Pinales; family Pinaceae; genus Pseudotsuga; species Pseudotsuga menziesii. The sequence continues at coordinate 26,489 of LPNX010895402.1, read as the reverse complement.
TTCTTCTCCAGAGGTGGATCTACAAGTCTTTGTGGTTCTTCACATTCTTGATCTTCTTCTTGAGTTTCTTCGTTCATGGTTGTATCATGAATTCTGGGAGCTTCTGCTTCTTCAGGTTCTTCAGCAAGTTTCTTTCTAGATTTGTAGTAAGCCATGTCTTCATCAAATGTTACATCCCTACTGATGTCAATCTTCTTGAATCCTGGGAAGTATATTATGTAAGCCTTTGAGCTTTTAGAGTATCCCACAAATATACCCTTCTTTCCTAAAGGATCTAATTTTGTCCTCTTCTCTTTTGGAATGTGTATGTACATAGGACAGCCAAATATTCTAAGATGGCTGACTTCTGGTTTCTTGCCAGAGAAGACTTCTTCAGGAGTCTTGTTCTCGAGTACTCTATGTGGAGTACGGTTCTGTACATACACCACTATTATGGTTTCTTCTGCCCAAAGATGCATAGGAAGATCTTGATCATGAAGCATTGCTCTTACAGCTTCCATGATAGTTCTATTCTTCCTTTCTACAATCCCATTTTTTTGTGGATTATAAGGAGTGGACAACTCCCTCTTAATCCTTGAGTCTTTGCATAACTCTTTGAATTCATTTAATCTGAATTCTCCACCATTATCTGATCGAAAGGTCTTGATCTTATTTTCAGTGTGGTTCTCAATAAAGGCTTTGAATTCTTTGAATTTGCTGAACACTTCATCTTTGTTCTTCATGAAGTAAACCCATGTCTTCCTATAAAAATCATAAATAAAGGAAACATAGTATACATACCTGCTTAGAAAACTTGATTACATTGGACCGCATACATCAGAGTGAATGAATTCCAAGATTCCTTTTTCTTTGCTCTCACTACTTGGAAATGTATTCTTTGTGTTCTTTCCTTTCGCACATGTTTTGCTTGAATTTATGGAAGACCTTCAACAACTTTGCTTGCAAGTGGTAGTGCTCTGCAATGCACATGTGCAAGCCTTCTATGCCAAATTTCATTTGGCTCTACTGTGTCATGGGCCAAGTCTTGTTCTAGATGCACCTTCAATTTGTATAAGCCTCCTTCTTGTTCCCCAATCACTACTGCATCATCAATAGTCTTTCTTTTTGGCCACATGATGACTTGACCATCTATAAATGCAACCCTCATTCCTTTTGCATCTAATTAAGATATTGAGAGGAGATTCTTATTTAGTCCTGGTACAAACAATACTTCCTTCATTGTCATAGACTTTCCAGACTCTAGCTTGTATGAGCATTCCCCACTACCTTTTATTGGATATTGGTAGTCATCTCCAAGTTTCACCTTGTGAGGTGATTCATGTTCAGATAATTTCACAAAGGATTCCTTGAATCCTATCATGTTCTTGGAAGCAGTACTGTCTATAAGCCAATCGTTGCTGCCATGTGTGATAGTTCCCGTGAGAGCGGAAATCAAAACATATTCTTCATCACTTGAAGAATCATCACTGACTTGTCTGTTTCTCTTTGTGGAAGGTTCATCATCCTCTGTAGCATGAGCATGTTGTCCTCTCTTTCTTCCCTTCTTCTTGTGAAAGCTACTTTTATTCTTAGGACAATCTCTAGCAAAATCTCCTTTTTCAACACATGTATAGTAAATGTATTTAGACAAATCTCTAGCCTTTCTAGAGTTATTCTTTTGATGAGAGTACTTACTTCTGTGGTGGTTGGATCTAGATTTATTGGATTGTATTGTGAGAGCTTGATCTTGACTTCCCATCTTTTCTTCTTGAGCTGCTATCCAAGATTCTTCTTGAGAGCATTCTTCCGATAGTCTTCTAAACTTGACTAACTTCTTTCTCACACAGATCCCTTGAATAAAGCAGTCCCATGATCTAGGAATACCATTCAAGGTGGTCATTACAATCTCTGCATTCTCCACTTCTTCATCTACTGCTTCCAATTGTTCTTTGATCTGATAAACCCTTGTAAAGTAATACTGGATGGTCTCTACGTTATGGATCTTCACATTCTTCAACTTGTTTCTCAGTTTCATCTTCGTGTTTATGTTCTTCCCTTTAAACAATTTGGTTAGGGCATCAAACATAGCTTTAGGTGTCTTTAGGGAGGACACCTATGCTATGAGGTGATCCTTGATTGAATCAACAATAATCCTCTTTACCATAACCAACTTCTTATTATGTAAGGCCTTAGCCTCATCTCCCTCTCGAACTAGAACATCCTCACTAATATAGGAGTCCAACTCATTTTCTTCCAGGACCAGGGAAATCCTATACTTCCAGGCTCGGAAGTTATTAGCTCCCTCAAGATTTTCATCAAGCTTGGTATGATGAGACATCTTAACTGAGAACCTCAAATGGAAATACAAAATATTTAAATATTACCAGGTCAAGATGTCGGATCTGGATTCAGAGCTGAAATCCTACAATGTTGGTTCAGGAGCAGATTAGGGTTTTGGTTTTCTATAGTTCTGTCCAACCAAATGCTTTCAAATTGATCCCTAACTTTGATTTTAGGGAGGGGATCAATCTAGGCCTGGGCTCACTCAAAAATTCCTCTTCTGTGAAAATCCCTAATTTTCGGTAGTAGTGTTGGGTCTAAAACTGAAAAACCTTAGAATTGGATTCTGCTTCGACAGAAAGATGCGCCCTAACGAGGAGAGTTAATCCAACCTTCTTTTTCTGAAAATATATGGAGGAAGATCCACAAAGTAGGAGGCCCTAGTTCCCGTAGCTGCACAGTGTCTTCTTCTCAGGTTAGCTCTGATACCATGTTATATTTTTAACATTAAGCTAGCATAACATTAGGATCTTTCACTGAGAGAAAAACAAGCACAACAATAAAACACAAGAGATAACAAACACAGTGTTTTTCCTTGAGGAAAACCCCGCAAAATCCTCAGAGATAGAATCAACACCAAGAGTAAAACCCCAAAATAGTAAGATGATCTCCCGACAGCAGTAACCTCCTTCTTCCTAGCCCCAGTGTCTTCTTCTTCCTTAGCTATGTGCTACAACTGAGTGTGAGTGAGTGTGTGATAAATAGAGAGGCTCACTCTCTATTTATACTAATTCCTGACTTGACTAAACCCAACTAAGGCCGACTTAACTAGGTGATTCTAATAACCCTAGTGCCCCAGAACTATGGGGACTTTAACCCTTAGACAATAGGAGGGTTACCCGCAATGACTAGACATGACTTGTTTACATTATAGATCCTCTTGATTGAAATATCAGGGCATGACATGAGTCAATTACATAACAGACACATCCTGGAATAAACATCGGGGTACAAGACATAAGATATATCAGTCAATACATTCCGAAAGTACAATTACATCAACAAATATAGGCAATAGTTATGTCTTAGATAGTTGTTGTTAAGGAATTGATCTTGTGGTTGGGATTGAGTCCACCAACATACTAGGGGTTGTTGTGTGCTTACCCAACAGCCTTAAAACAAATTTCATCAAGCAAAATTTTGCTTGATGAAATATTTGAATTTCTCATTTCAGTTTACAAAATCGGGAGCTACTGAAACAATGAAATTCCATTAGCTACTGAAATGGTGAAATTCTATTTGTTTTGATAACCTTGTGGACTATTGTTAGTTGAGAAAATTACTATATTAAAGAATTATTTTGAATGGATTTATATGCTTTTCACCATAAGCCTTATTTGAATATTCAGCAATTGGTATGTTTTATTTGTATTTCAATTGCAAATTTGACAAGGTCATGGAGTATGAAAGGCTAAATATTTCATGCAGAAATTCCCTATACAAAGCCCGTCCTCTAATATTCGAATTATGCTTGATCCTACCATAAGTATTTAGTTTTCATCTTAGCATCGTTCTCCATGCATAACTTATATTTTTCACTTAATGATTGGGGTTGATATAATGGGTTATGTCACATGCTTCACGTAGAAGGTTCGCCATTTCCGAAGGTTGAAATTATCATATGGTAAGGTTCATGTTTCAGCACCCAAGGTTCATTCCTTATGTTTGGTGTAATTCGCATCGCCATTCCCAAAGCCAATACACTCGATTGAAGGCTGATATGTCATCATTATACTCGTACAAAACTCTGTAATGACATTTAAATGTAGTACAAGCTCAGCGTCATGCCTTTCGGCTTGTCGAACACCTATGCTCTATGCATTGTGTGGTTTTATTATGATCGAGCCAAATAAATCATGGCAAGGTGAGGTTGTTCTGGAGTCTTCGCCGCCTCTTTTCATTTTGTGATGACCTCTTTGTGTAATCATTCCTGTTTGCTCATGCCGAGTTTACAGGGTTCTTATCTGAGTTTACTCATGTCGCATTTCGTTTATGAAAGAGTCGAGTTTCATTGTTTGTGGTTTTTGCTTGGTTTGCATCCCGACTGCTCGCTCTCCAGCGTTCTATCTTGTTGCGATCCGTTGTATCTCCTATGTGTGCAACTTCGTCCATTCGTACTAACAACAATGGCCCTGGTTGTTAGGGTCGAACCTAATGACACGAAACTTCTTGACGGGATCCTAGAGCTCCTAACCAAGGTAGAAGCAATCGAGTGCCTTCCATTTTTCTGTAAGTTCGCAGACTCGAACCTTGAAGTTACTAGGTTATTTTCCCTCTCGCTGGTTGATGCTAGAGTTAAGGTGGCCGACCTTTAGGTCAGAGTTGGTGAGCGCTCAGTGTCCTTGGACATGGGCCTACCGTTAATAGGTGAACGTTGGTTCAAATCGAAGCAGATGAAAGCTACTGAACGGAGGAAAATGTTAAAAAACCCTTGCCAGGACGTGTCCTTCAGGGCCGGTGTGTCGCGCAAATATTTCAAAAAAGAATGGCGACCGGTTTTGGATGTCATTCACTAGTATGTGACTTGTGAGGGCCGTATTTCCTCTGCATATGTTTATCACCTTAGATTGATGACTGTTTTTCTCGGTCTGCCTATCAATTTACCCTATTATTTAGTTCAAAGCATGACCAAGATGTCTTTGGCCATCAAAAAGGGTCCTAAGAATATCGGCCGGATTCTCTTTCACCATGGTCTTGTTAGGATGCTAGTGGAGAGAGAGCTGTCTAAACAAAATCAGTTATGGGACGATTTTCTTGAGCAGAATGGTTTTACGATGTTTTTCCATTGTCAATTCGATTGTGCAGATGAGTGTGCAAGGCATCAGCAGCCTTGTGAAGTCCCGACTTCACCTGTACATGAGCCTATGCCAAACCCTAATGAATGTGCAAACCCCAGTGTCCACGAAGATCTTGCTCCCACTCCTGTGTCAAGTCCCGGTTCTCCCATGTGTTCTAAGTGAAGGAGGAAATCTCTAAACCTTTCCCCAGTAATGCCGAACCGTAATGACAAACCCTGCAGACAGATGAGCAAGAACCCAAATGTTAAGGTTACAAGTAGATTTACTAGGAGTATGGCGTACAAAGCCAATGCTATTAAGTTTGCTGTGAAGAATGATACCGAAATAGAAACGGTGGTATTAGATGATGAAGAGAATGGATATGTCCCGCATGATGGCCATGACATGGATCCCGAGGCTGTGACTGACCCGGTAACACATAGTCCTTGTGTTTCTGATAAGAATCCCCAAATTAACTCTATGCTTGATCCTCCAATTAAGAGCAAATCTATTGAAGGGAATCTACCTGCTCCTTATCGAATTGGTGAATAAATTCACCCACTGTTCGTTAATTGTTTGCTTGACAAGATACGTGGAATGGAGGTAGAAATAACAGAGATGGTCGCACGTAGTGATACCGTGAAAGCTGAAAATGTGAAGTTGCAGGAGAGATCCGATTCAACTGATAAATGCATCTTGTGTCTGAAGAGACACAAGAACAAGTTAATTCAAAGAGTTATGAGACTGCAACATGAGAATCGTAAAAATGAGGAAAGAGTACGTGAGCTAAACGCTCAGGTCACTTTGATGCAACTTAAAGGTCACTCACAGGTTCCATTTTCACAAAACCCAATGACCGGTGTGAATATACAGGTTTTCAATACTCCTGTTAAATCATAGTATTTTGGGGATACTCACTTCTGTACATATCTCTAAAAGTATTTCAGGTTTGAAGTTTGTTAGTAAAAGCAGCAAATGATAATGAAGTGATTTTTGTTTTCCAGGTATTCTTTTAAGTTAGTTGGTGGATTATGACATTTATTTTATTGACCCTTGTGTTTGTACTAATTCTTACTGTGTGATTTTGCAGATGCGTTGTTCCTGGATTTTGGTGATCTCTCATTTTCAGGATGATCTCCGGAGAATTATAAACGAATTAGTCGAAATCATTTTCAATTATGGACATGTTGTCTCCCAGGTGTCACTCAATTACTAGTGTCTTTATCGTTCTATGATTTTACACTATAAGTCGAATCTTTTCAAGTTTGGGATATCACAACGTATATAGAAAATGACAATTTCATTTGTCATTTTACTATTTTTGAATGAAATTGGTTAAGATTATGATGATGTAGTTTCCTATTTTCTAGAACTATCTCTAGATGAGATTGAATGTATTTAGGGAGACATGGTTTTAATGTAAAGGGGGTAGATGGTTTGGGAAGGAGAAAAACAAGATCACTTTACCTTTTCCTGTAGCTAAAGACAATTTCTTGTTAGCAGTTGCAGCATCTTTTGACTGGTGATATTTATAAATATATTTGCAGTATTTTTACTATGGAAATGTATCTATAGTATCGTATGATCTTATTATTTGTTTTCACAGTCTTTATGTTTTGTTATATTTCTTTAAAGAAATGTGCAAATGCATCATGTTTAACTGTCGATTTATGCTGGTTTAACTTGCAAATTCATGTCATATAGTTACCTTTATAATGTATGTGATGTACTTGTTCTGTGTGTTGTCTTGTTTAAATCTCAGAATTTCTTCTGAAGTTTTCTGGATTCTCAGCACATTATCATTATTTGCAAGTTGATTCCAGGGTTAAATAATATCATGCTCCTGATCAGGATAGGATACGTAGGATATATAAGTGGTAGTTTTTTAATTTATAGAAACTATATTCAATCATATTTTTACACTTACACTCTGCCAAGTTACCTTTCAGTTTTGTTATGAATGTACATGTGTCTATAGTGTAATTTATGTAATTGGTTTGAATTTGTTAATATTTATTAACTATTGATTCTTGCACTCATAGGTTAATTGGTTTAACTAGATTAATTTTTGAGTTATTAGTTGTGTAAAATATCAACCAACTTAGTAATTATCTTCAACTATTTTCTTTGTATATTTGTAGGTGTAGTATAGATTTAGTTAACAAACATTAACTTCATTTTCCTTTGAGTCTTCCTCCTGTAGCTGGGAGTAATTTAGGGAAGGCAATGGGGCCTTAATACCGTCAGAGACAGCTACCTAACGACTGAGAGCAACTTTGAAAGATTTTGGATCGAGTTGTCTCTTAGTTGACTATTGTGCCAATTTGGCTTGTCAACAATGGCACTAGAAGGAGGGCCAACTTAAGCAAATGGCCGATGAAAACAATCCTATCCACAAAATTGATCAATCCTCTACTCCTCAATTTACACCACTTTCTAGATCAGGTTGCAGTCACCATCTCAACCACAAACATTCCAGTCATCGCAATTAGATGAGACCCCGTTGAACGATACTGTTTGAAATCTCATTCATCAGTTTAACTGTAGCGATGCCCATCCACCTAAAGAAATTGACCAGTTTGAATAGGCCATCAATGAATCCCACAGGATTTTAACCAGAGATTATTCAAATCTCACTGGGATTCCACCCACAGAATTGCCTCTTTCACAAATCAGGCGTCCACGCACTCACCATATTGAGTCTACTTCTGTAGAACAGAATCAACCTTTAGTTGTCTTCCTTGACTAGCAATTATAACAGTTTCGGACAGGCACCAATCAACCTTCATCTTCTTCAGGACCATCTACCACAAGAGGGTCTGGTCAACCCCCATCACCACCACATTCACCTCCACACATTTTTCAAGCACCACCTTCACCACCTCCATCACCAAGGAACATGGCAAACCTAAACCTCAACCCTAATGCCAATTTGCCATGGTTAGCATAGGATGCAGTCATTGTTCCAGGTGATCAACATCCTTTACCAAAGCATCCCGAGAAATTGCTGCCCAAATTCAATCTCGAGCTGAAATAAACTGCAGAAGACCATATCAAGAAATTTATGCTGGTAGTTCAGCTTTTGAACGTTGAGCACGAAGATGTAGTCTGTCAGATTTTCCCTTACACATTTGAGGGCAAATCCTCCACCTAGTATTTATCACTTACTACTGGTTCTATTTCCAGTTGGAATGAATTTGAGTTGGCTTTCATGAATAAGTTTGGAGATGATAAGACTCCAGCTGTGTTGGTGTTAGAATTGTCTAGGATCCGTATGGAAACCAAGGAGAAGGTCGAAGATTTTAACCAGCGGTTCTTGACTCTTAGAAACTGAATCCGTGCTAATGGGTTATGTCATATGCTTCATGTAGCATGTTCGCCATTTCCGAAGGTTGAAATTATCATATGGTAAGGTTCATGTTTCAGTGCCCACAGTTCATTCCTTATGGTTGGTCTAATTCGCATCGCCATTCCCAAAGCTGATACACTCGATTGAAGGCTGATATGTCATCATTATACTCATACATAACTCTGTAATGACATTTAAATGCAGTACGAGCTCAGCGTCGTGTCTTCCTGCTTGTTGAATACCTATGCTCTATGCATTGTGTGGTTTTATTATGATCGAGCCAAATAAATCATGGCAAGGTGAGGTTGTTATGGAGTCCTCGCCGCCTCTTTTCATTTTGTGATGACCTCTCTGTGTAATCATTCCTGTTCCCTCATGCCAAGTTTACAGGGTTCCTATCTGAGTTTACTCATGTCGCATTTCGTTTATGAAAGAGTCGGGTTTCATTGTTTGTGGTTTTTGCTTGGTTTGAATCCTGAATGCTCAATCTCCAGCATTCTGTCTTGTTGTGATCCGTTGTATCTCCTTTGTGTGCAACTGTGTGCATTCATACTAATAGAAATGGCCCTGGTTGTTAGGGTCGAACCTAATGACACGAAACTTCTTGATGGGAACCTAGAGCTCCTAGCCAAGGTAGAAGCAATCGGGTGGCTTCCATTTTTCTGTAAGTTCGCAGACTCGAACAATGAAGTTACTAGGTTATTTTCCCTCTCGCTGGTTGATGCTAGAGTTAAGGTAACCGACCTTTAGTTCATATTTGGTGATCAGCGCTCAGTCTCCTTGGCCACGGGCCAACCGTTAATAGGTGAATGTTTGTTCAAATCCAAGCAGATGAAAGCTATTGAATGGAGGCAGATGTTAAAGAAACCTTGCTAGGACGTGTCCTTCAGGGCCGGTGTGTCACGCAAATATTTCAAAAAGGAATAGAAATCGGTTTTGTATGTCATTCACTGGTATGTGACTTGTGAGGGTCGTCTTTGCTCTGCATATGTTTATCACCTTAGATTGATGACTGTTTTTCTCGGTCTGCCTATCAATTTACCCTATTATTTAGTTCAAAGTATGACCAAGATGTCTTTGGCCATCAAAAAGGGTCCTAAGAATATCGGCTGGAGTCTCTTTCACCATGGTCTTGTTAGGATGTTGGTGGAGAGAGAGCTGTCTAAACAAAATAAGTTATGGGACGATTTTCTTGAGCAGAATGGTTATACGTCATTTTTCCGTTGTTAATTCGATTGTGCAGAGGAGTGTGCAAGGCATCAGTAGCCTTGTGAAGTCCTGACTTCACCTGTACATGAGCCTATGCCAAACCCTAATGATTGTGCAAACCCCAGTGTCCACGAAGATCTCGCTCCCACTCCTGTGTCAAGTCTCGGTTCTCCCATGTGTTCTAAGTTAAGGAGGAAATCTCTAAACCTTTCCCCAATAACGTCGAATCGTAATGACAAACCCTGCAGACAGATGAGCAAGAAAACAAATGTTAAGGTTACAAGTAGATTTACTAGGAGTATGGCATACAAAGCCAATGCTATTAAGTTTGCTATGAAGAATGATAACGAAATAGAAACGGTGGTATTAGATGATGAAGAGAATGGATATATCCCGCATGATGGCCATGACATGGATCCCAAGGCTATGACTCACCCGGTAACACACAGTCCTTGTGTTTCTGATAAGAATCCCCAAATTGACTCTCTGCTTGATCCTCCAATTAAGGGAAAATATATTGAAGGGAATCTACCTGCTCCTTATCGAATTGGTGAAGCAATTCACCCACTGTTCGTTAATTGTTTGCTTGAAAAGATACGTGGAATGGAGGTAGAAATAACAGAGATGGTGGCACGTAGTGATACCGTGAAAGCTGAAAATGTGGAGTTGCAGGTGAGATCTGATTCAGCTGATAAATGCATCTTGCGTCTGAAGAGACACAAGAACAAGTTAATTCGGAGAGCTATGAGACTGCAACATGAGAATCGTAAAAATGAGGAAAGAGTACATGAGCTAAACGCTCAGGTCACTTTGATGCAGCTTAAAGGTCACTCACAGGTTCCATTTTCACAAAATCCAATGAATGGTGTGAATATATAGGTTTTCAATACTCCTGTTAAATCATAGTATTTTGGGGATACTCACTTCTGTACATATGTATAAAAGTATTCCAGGTTTGAAGTTTGTTAGTAAAAGCAGCAAATGATAATGAAGTGATTTTTGTTTTCCAGGTATTCTTTTAAGTTAGTTGGTGGATTATGACGTTTAGTTTATTTACCCTCGTGTTTGTACTAATTCTTACTATGTGATTTTGCAGATGATTTGCTTGGTTTTCCAGATGCGTTGTTCCTGGATTTTGGTGATCGCTCGTTTTCAGGATGATCTTCGGAGAATTATAAACGAATTAGTCTAAATCGTTTTCAATTATGGACATGTTGTCTCCCGGGTGTCACTCAATTACTAGTGTCTTTATCGTTCTATGATTTAACACTATAAGCCAAATCTTTTCAAGTTTGGGATATCACAACGCATATATAAAATGACAATTTCATTTGTCATTTTACTATTTTTGAATGAAATTGGTTAAGATTATGATGATGTAGTTTCATGTTTTCTAGAACTATCTCTAGATGAGATTGAATGTATTTAGGGAGACATGGGTTTACTGTAAAGGGGGTCGATGGTTTGGAAAGGAGAAAAACTATATCACTTTACATTTTCCTGTAGCTAAAGACAATTTCTTGTTAGCAGTTGCAGCATCTTTTGACTGGTGATATTTATAAATATATTTGCAATATTTTTACTATGGAAATGTATTTATAGTATCATATGATCTTGTTATTTCTTTTCACAGTATTTATGTTTTGTTATATTTCTTTAAAGAAATGTGCAAATGCATCATGTTTAACTGTCGATTTATGCTGGTTTAACTTGCTTATTCATGTCATATAGTAAATTTGATGTTATCATTATAATGTATGTGATGTACTTGTTCTGTGTGTTGTCTTGTTTAAATATCATAATTTCTTTTGAACTTTTCAGGATTCTCAGCACATTATCATTATTTGCAAGTTGATTCCAGGGTTAAATAATATCATGCTCCTAATCAGGATAGGATACGTAGGATATATAAGTGGTAGTTTTTTAATTTATAGAAACTATATTCAATCAGATTTTTACACTTACACTCTGCCAAGTTACCTTTCAGTCTTGTTATGAATGTACATGTGTCTATAGTGTAATTTATGTAATTGGTTTGAATTTGTTAATATTTATTAACTATTGATTCTTGCACTCATAGGTTAATTGGTTTAACTAGATTAATTTTGAGTTATTAGTTGTGTAAAATATCAACCAACTTAGTAATTATCTTCAATAGTTTTCTTTGTATTTTCATAGGTGTAGTATAGATTTAGTTAACAAACATTAACTTCATTTTTACTTTGAGTCTTCCTCCTGTAGTTGGGAGTAGTTTAGGGAAGGAAACGGGGCCTTAATCCCGTCAGAGACAGCTACCTAATGACTGAGAGTAGCTTTGAAATCTTTTGGATCGGGTTGTCTCTTAGTTGACTATTGTGCCAATTCGGCTTGTCAACAATGGCGCTAGAAGGAGGGCCAGCTTAAGAAAATGGCTGATGAAAACAATCCTGTGCACAAAATTGAACAATCCTCTGCTCCTCAATTTACACCACTTTCTAGATCAGGTCAATTGCTGTCATCATCTCAACCACAAACATTCCAGTCATTGCAATTAGATGAGACCCCGTTGAATGATACTGTTCGAAATCTCATTCATCAGTTTAACTATAGCGATTCCCATCCACCTGAAGAACTTGACCAGTTTGAACAGGCCATCAATGAATCCCACAGGATTTTAACCAGAGCTTATTCAAATCTCACTAGGATTCCACCCACAGAATTGCCTCTTCCACAAATCAGGCGTCCACGCACTCACCATATTGAGTCTACTTCTGGAGAACAGAATCAACCTTTAGGTGTCCTCCTTGACCAGCAATTACAACAGTTTCGGACAGGCACCAATCAACCTTCATCTTCTTCAGGACCATCTACCACAGGAGGGTCTGGTCAACCCCCATCACCACCACATTCACCTCCACACATTTTTCAAGCACCACCTTCACCACCTCCATCACCAAGGAACATGGAAAACCTAAACCCCAACCCTAATGCCAATTTTCCATGGTTAGCACAGGATGCAGTCACTGTTCCAGGTGATCAACATCCTTTACCAAAGCATCCCGAGAAATTGCTGCCCAAATTCAATCTCGAGCTGAAAGAACTTGCAGAAGACCATGTCAAGAAATTCATGCTGGCAATTTGGCTTTTGAACATTGAGCACGAAGATGTAGTCTATCGTATTTTCCCTTACACATTTGAGGGCAAAGCCTCCACCTGGTATTTATCACTTACTACTAGTTCTATTGCCAGTTGGAATGAATTTGAGTTGGCTTTCATGAATAAGTTTGGAGATGATAAGACTCCAGCTGTGTTGGTGTTAGAATTTTCTACGATCCGTATGGAAACCAAGGAGAAGGTCAAAGATTTTAACCAGCGGTTCTTGACTCTTAGAAATAGAATCCATGCTAATGGGTTATGTCATATGCTTCACGTAGCATGTTTGCCATTTCCGAAGGTTGAAATTATCATATGGTAAGGTTCATGTTTCAGCGCCCAAGGTTCATTCCTTATGGTTGGTGTAATTCGCATCGCCATTCCCAAAGCCGATACACTCGATTGAAGGCTGATATGTCATCATTATACTCATACATAAATCTATAATGACATTTAAATGCAGTACGAGCTCAGCGTCGTGTCTTCCTGCTTGTTGAACACCCATGCGCTATGCATTGTGTGGTTTTATTATGATCGAGCCAAATAAATCATGGCAAGGTGAGGTTGTTCTGGAGAATTCGCCACCTCTTTTCATTTTCTGATGACCTCTCTATGTAATCATTCCTGTTCACTCATGCCCAGTTTACAGGGTTCTTATCTGAGTTTACTCATGTCGCATTTCGTTTATGAAAGAGTTGGGTTTCATTGTTTGTGGTTTGTGCTTGGTTTGCATCCCGAATGCTCGCTCTCCAGCGTTCTGTCTTGTTGTGATCCATTGTATCTCCTATGTGTGCAACTGCGTGCATTCTCACTAACAACAATGGCCCTGGTTGTTAGGGTCGAACCTAATGAAACGAAACTACTTGACAAGAACCTAGAGCTCCTAGCCACGGTAGAAGCAGTCGGGTGGCTTCCATTTTTTCATAAGTTTGCAGACTCGAACCCTGAAGTTACTAGGTTATTTTCCCTCTCCCTGGTTGATGCTAGAGTTAAGGTGGCCGACCTTCAGTTCAAAGTTGGTGAGCGCTCAGTCTCCTTGGCCACTGGCCTACCATTAATAGGTGAATGTTGGTTCAAATCCATGCAGATGAAAGCTACTAAATGGAGGCAGATGTTAAAGAACCCTTGCCAGGACGTGTCCTTCAGAGCCGGTGTGTCGCGCAAATATTTAAAAAAAGAATGGCGATCGGTTTTGGATGTCATTTACTGGTATGTGAATTGTGAAGGCCGTATTTGCTCTGCATATGTTTATCACCTTATATTGATGAGTGTTTTTCTCGGTCTGCCTACCAATTTACCCTATTATTTAGTTCAAAGCATGACCAAGAAGTCTTTGGCCATCAAAAAGGGTCCTAAGAATATCGGCCAGAGTCTCTTTCACCATGGTCTTGTTAGGATACTAGTGGAGAGAGAGATTTCTAAACAAAATCAGTTATGGCATGATTTTCTTGAGTAGAATGGTTTTACGACGTTTTTCCATTGTCAATTCGATTGGGTAGAGAAGTGTGCAAGGCATCCGCATCCTTGTGAAGCCCGGACTTCACCTGTACATGAGCCTATGCCAAACCCTAATGATTGTGCAAACCCCAGTGTCCACGAAGATCTCGCTCCCACTCCTGTGTCAAGTCCCGGTTCTCCCATGTGTTCTAAGTGAAGGAGGAAATCTCTAAACCTTTCCCTAGTAACGCCGAACCGTAATGAAAAACCCTGCAGATAGATGAGCAAGAAGGCAAATGTTAAGGTTACAAGTAGATTTACTAAGAGTATGGCGTACAAAGCCAATGCTGTTAAGTTTGTTGTGAAGAATGATAACGAAATAGAAACGGTGGTATTAGATGATGAAGAGAATGGATCTGTCCCGCATGATGGCCATGACATGGATCCCAAGGTTGTGACTCACCCGGTAACACACAGTCCTTGTGTTTTTGATAAGAATCCCCAAATTGACTCTGTGCTTGATCCTCCAATTAAGGGCAAATCTATTGAAGGGAATCTACCTGTTCCTTATCGAATTGGTGAAGCAATTCACCCACTGTTCGTTAATTGTTTGCTTGACAAGATACGTGGAATGGAGGTAGAAATAACAGAGATGGTGGAACGTAGTGATACCGTGAAAGCTGAAAATGTGAAGTTGTAGGAGAGATCCGATTCAGCTGATAAATGCATCTTGCGTCTGAAGAGACACAAGAACAAGTTAATTCGGAGAGTTATGAGACTGCAACATGAGAATCGTAAAAATGAGGAAAGAGTACGTGAGCTAAACGCTCAAGTCACTTTGATTCAGCTTAAAGGTCACTCACAGGTTCCATTTTCACAAAATTGGTGTGAATATACAGGTTTTCAATACTCCTATTAAATTATAGTATTTTGGGGATACTCACTTCTGTACATATGTCTAAAAGTATTTCGGGTTTGAAGTTTGTTAGTAAAAGCAGCAAATGATAATGAAGTGATTTTTTTTCCAGGTATTCTTTTAAGTTAGTTGGTGGATTATGACATTTAGTTTATTTACCCTCGTGTTTGTACTAATTCTTACCGTGTGATTTTGCAGATGATTTGCTTGGTTTTCCAGATGCGCTGTTCCTTGATTTTGGTGATCACTCATTTTCAGGAGGATCTCTGGAGAATTATAAACGAATTAGTCGAAATCGTTTTCAATTATGGACATGTTGTCTCCCAGGTGTCACTGAATTACTAGTGTCTTTATCGTTCTATGATTTAACACTATAATCCGAATCTTTTCAAGTTTGGGATATCACAACGTATATAGAAAATGACAATTTCATTTGTCATTTTACTATTTTTGAATGAAATTGGTTAAGATTACGATGATGTAGTTTCCTGTTTTCTAGAACTATCTCTAGATGAGATTGAATGTATTTAGGGAGACATGGTTTTACTGTAAAGGGGGTCGATGGTTTGGAAAGGAGAAAAACAAGATCACTTTACCTTTTCCTGTAGCTAAAGACAATTTCTTGTTAGCAGTTGCAGCATCTTTTGAGTGGTGATATTTATAAATATATTTGCAGTATTTTTACTATGGAAATCTATTTATTGTATCGTATGATCTTGTTATTTCTTTTCACATTCTTTATGTTTTGTTATATTTCTTTAAAGAAATGTGCAAATGCATAATGTTTAACTATCGATTTATGCTGGTTTAACTTGAAAATTCATGTCATATAGTAAATTTGATGTTATCATTATAATGTATGTGATGTACTTGTTCTGTGTGTTGTCTTGTTTAAATCTCAGAATTTCTTCTAAAGTTTTCAGGATTATTAGCACATTATCATTATTTTCAAGTTGATTCCAGGGTTAAATAATATCATGCTCCTGATCAGGATAAGATACGTAGGATATATAAGTGGTAGTTTTTTAATTTATAGAAACTATATTCAATCATATTTTTACACTTACACTCTGCCAAGTTACCTTTCAGTCTTGTTATGAATGTACATGTGTCTATAGTGTAATTTATGTAATTGGTTTGAATTTGTTAATATTTCTTAACTATTGATTCTTGCGCTCATAGGTTAATTGGTTTAACTAGATTAATTTTGAGTTATTAGTTGTGTAAAATATCAACCAACTTAGTAATTATCTTCAACAGTTTTTTTTTGTATATTCGTAGGTGTAGTATAGATTTAGTTAACAAAAATTAACTTCATTTTTCCCTTGAGTCTTCCTCCTGTAGTTGGGAGTAATTTAGGGAAGGCAACGGGGCCTTAATCCCGTCAGAGACAGCTACCTAATGACTGAGAGCAGCTTTGAAAGCTTTTGGATCAGGTTGTCTCTTAGTTGACTATTGTGCCAATTCGGCTTGTCAACAATGGAACTAGAAGGAGGGCCAGCTTAAGCAAATGGCTGATGAAAAAAATCATGTTCACAAAATTGATCAATCCTCTACTCCTCAATTTACACCACTTTTAGATCAGGTCAATTGCAGTCATCATCTCAACCACAAACACTTCAGTCATCGTAATTAGATGAGACCCCGTTGAACGATATTGTTCGAAATCTCATTCATCAGTTTAACTGTAGCGATGCCCATCCACCTGAAGAACTTGACCAGTTTGAAAAGGCCATCAATGAATCCCGTAAGATTTTAACCAGAGCTTATTCAAATCTCACTGGGATTCCACCCACAGAATTGCCTCTTCCACAGATCAGGCATCCACGCACTCACCATATTGAGTCTACTTCTGGAGAATAGAATCAACCTTTAGGTGTCTTCCTTGACCAGCAATTACAACACTTTCATATATGCACCAATCAACCTTCATCTTCTTCAGGACCATATACCACAGGAGGGTCTGGTCAACCCCCATCACCACCACATTCACCTCCACACATTTTTCAAGCACCACCTTCACCACGTCCATCACCAAGGAACATGGCAAACCTAAACCCCAACCCTAATGCAAATTTTCCATGGTTAGCATAGGATGCAGTCACTGTTGCAGGTGATCAACATCCTTTACAAAAGCATCCTGAGAAATTGTTGCCCAAATTCAATCTCGAGATGAAAGAACCTGCAGAATACAATGTCAAGAAATTCATGCTGGCAGTTCAGCTTTTCAACGTTGAGCACGAAGATGTAGTCTGTCGGCTTTTCCCTTACACATTTGAGGGCAAAGCCTCCACCTGGTATTTCTCACTTACTACTGGTTCTATCGCCAGTTGGAATGAATTTGAGTTGGCTTTCATGAATAAGTTTGGAGGCGATAAGACTCCAACTGTGTTGGTGTTAGAATTGTCTAGGATCCGTATGGAAACCAAGGAGAAGGTGAAAGATTTTAACCAGCAGTTCTTGACTCTTAGAAACAGAATCCGTGCTAATGGGTTATGTCATATGCTTCACGTAGCATGTTCGCCATTTCCGAACATTGAAATTATCATATTGTAAGTTTCATGTTTCAGCGCCCACGGTTCATTCCCTATGGTTGGTCTAATTCCGTCACCATTCCCAAAGCCGATACACTCGATTGAAAGCTGATATGTCATCATTATACTCGTACATAACTCTGTAATGACATTTAAATGCAGTATGACCTCAGCGTCGTGTCTTCCTGCTTGTTGAACACCTATGCTCTATGCATTGTGTGGTTTTATTATGATCGAGCCAAATAAATCATGGCAAGGTGAGGTTGTTCTAGAGTCTTCACCGCCCCTTTTCATTTTGTGATGACCTCTCTGTGTAATCATTCATGTTCGCTCATGCCAAGTTTACAGGGTTCTTATCTGATTTTACTCATGTCGCATTTCGTTTATGAAAGAGTCGTGTTTCATTATTTGCGGCTTTTGCTTGGTTTGCATCCCGAATGCTCGCTCTCCAACGTTTTGTCCTGTTGCGATCCATTGTATCTCCTCTGTGTGCAACTGCGTGCATTCGGACTAACCGCAATGGCCCTAGTTTTTAGGGTCGAACCTAATGACACGAAACTTCTTGACGGGAACCTAGAGCTCCTAGCCAAGGTAGAAGCAATCGGGTGGCTTCCATTTTTCCGTAAGTTCGCAGACTCGAACCGTGGAGTTACTACGTTATTTTCCCTCTCGCTGGTTGATGCTAGAGTTAAGGTGGCCGACCTAAAGTTCAGAGTTGTTGAGTACGCAGTCTCCTTGGCCACGGGCCTACCGTTAACAAGTGAACGTTGGTTCAAATCCAAGCAGATGAAAGCTACTGAATGGAGGAAAATGTTAAAGAACCCTTGCCAGGACATGTCCTTCAGGGCCGGTGTGTCGCGCAAATATTTCAAAAAAGAATGGCGACCAGTTTTGGATGTCATTCACTCATATGTGACTTGTGAGGGCCGTCTTTCCTCTGCATATGTTTATCACCTTAGATTGATGACTATTTTTCTCGGTCTGCCTATCAATTTACCCTATTATTTAGTTCAAAGCATGACCAAGATGTCTTTGGCCATCAAAAAGGGTCCAAAGAATATCGGCCGGAGTCTCTTTCACCATGGTCTTGTTAGGATGTTAGTTGAGAGAGAGCTGTCTAAAGAAAATCAGTTATGGGACGATTTTCTTGAGCAGAATGGTTTTACGGCGTTTTTCCATTGTCAATTTGATTGTGCAGAGGAGTGTGTAAGGCATCAGCAGCCTTGTGAAGTCCCGACTTCACCTGTACATGAGCCTATGCCAAACCCTAATGATTGTGCAAAACCCAGTGTCCACGAAGATCTTGCTCCCACTCCTGTGTCAAGTCCCGGTTCTCCCATGTGTTGTAAGTGAAGGAGGAAATCTCTAAACCTTTCCCCAGTAACGCCGAACCGTAATGACAAACCCTGCAGATAGATGAGCAAGAAGCCAAATTTTAAGGTTACAAGTAGATTTACTAGGAGTATGGCATACAAAGCCAATGCCGTTAAGTTTGCTGTGAAGAATGATAACGAAATAGAAACGGTGGTATTAGATGATGAAGAGAATGGATCTGTCCCGCATGATGGCCATGACATGGATCCTGAGTCTGTGACTCACCCGGTAACACACAGTCCTTGTGTTTCTGATAAGAATCCCCAAATTGACTCTTTACTTGATCCTCCAATTAAGGGCGAATCTATTGAATGGAATCTACCTGCTCCTTATCGAATTGGTGAAGCAATTCACCCACTGTTCTTTAATTGTTTGCTTGACAAGATACATGGAATGGAGGTAGAAATAACAGAGATGCTGGCATGTAGTGATACCGTGAAAGATGAAAATGTGAAGTTGTAGGAGAGATCCGATTCAGCTGATAAATGCATCTTGCGTTTGAAGAGACACAAGAACAAGTTAATTCAGAGAGTTATGAGACTGCAACATGAGAATCGTAAAATTGAGGAAACAGTACGTGAGCTAAACACTTAGGTCACTTTGATGCAGCTTAAAGGTCACTCACAGGTTCCATTTTCACAAAACCTGATGACTGGTGTGAATATACAAGTTTTCAATACTCCTGTTAAATCATAGTATTTTGGGGATACTCACTTCTGTACATATGTCTAAAAGTATTTCAGGTTTGAAGTTTGTTAGTAAAAGTAGCAAATGATAATGAAGTGATTTTTGTTTTCCAGGTATTCTTTTAAGTTAGTTGGTGGATTATGACATTTAGTTTATTTACCCTCGTGTTTGTACTAATTCTTACTGTGTGATTTTGCAGATGATTTGCTTGGTTTTCCAGCTGCGCTGTTCCTGGATTTTGGTGATCGCTCATTTCAGAATGATCTCCGGAGAATTATAAATGAATTAGTCAAAATCGTTTTCAATTATGGACATGTTGTCTCCTAGGTGTCACTCAATTACTAGTGTCTTTATCATTCTATGATTTAACACTATAAGCCGAATCTTTTCAAGTTTGGGATATCACAACGTATATAGAAAATGACAATTTCATTTGTCATTTTACTATTTTTGAATGAAATTGGTCAAGATTACGATGATGCAGTTTCCTATTTTCTAGAACTATCTCTAGATGAGATTGAATGTATTTAGGGAGACATGGTTTTACTGTAAAGGGGGTCAATGGTTTGGAAAGGAGAAAAACAAGATCACCTTACCTTTTCCTGTAGCTAAAGACAATTTCTTAATAGCAGTTGCAGCATCTTTTGACTGGTGATATTTATAAATATATTTGCAGTATTTTTACTATGGAAATGTATTTATAGTATCGTATGATCTTGTTATTTATTTTCACAGTCTTTATGTTTTGTTATATTTCTTTAAAGAAATGTGCAAATGCATCATGTTTAACTGTCGATTTATGCTGGTTTAACTTGCAAATTCATGTCATAAAGTAAATTTGATGTTATCATTATAATGTATGTTATGTACTTGTTCTGTGTTCTGTCTTGTTTAAATCTCAGAATTTCTTCTGAAGTTTTTAGGATTCTCAGCACATTATAATTATTTGCAAGTTGATTCCAGGGTTAAATAATATCATGCTCCTGATAAGGATAGGATACGTAGGATATATAAGTGGTAGTTTTTTAATTTATAGAAACCATATTCAATCAGATTTTTACACTTACACTCTGCCAAGTTACATTTCAGTCTTGCTATGAATGTACATGTGTCTATAGTGTAATTTATGTAATTGGTTTGAATTTGTTAATATTTCTTAACTATCGATTCTTGCACCCATAGGTTAATTGGTTTAACTAGATTAATTTTGAGTTATTAGTTGTGTAAAATATCAAGCAACTTAGTAATTATCTTCAACAGTTTTCTTTGTATATTCGTAGGTGTAGTATAGATTTAGTTAACAAACACTAACTTCATTTTTCCTTTGAGTCTTCCTCCTGTAGATGGGAGTAATTTAGGGAAGGAAACGGGGCCTTAATCCTGTCAGAGACAACTACCTAACGACTGAGAGAAACTTTGAAAGCTTTTGGATTAGGTTGTCTCTTAGTTGACTATTGTGCCAATTCGGCTTGTCAACAATGGCGCTAGAAGGAGGGCCAGCTTAAGGAAATGGCTGATGAAAACAATCCTGTTCACAAAATTGATCAATCCTCTACTCCTCAATTTCACCACTTTCTATATCAGGTCAATTGTAGTCATCATCTCAACCACAAACATTCCAGTCATCGCAATTAGATGAGACCCCGTTAAACGATACTATTCGAAATCTCATTCATCAGTTTAACTGTAGCGATGCCCATCCACCTGAGGAACTTGACCAGTTTGAATAGGCCATCAATGAATCCCATAGGATTTTAACCAGAGCTTATTCAAATCTCACTGGGATTCCACCCACATAATTGCCTCTTCCACAGATCAGGCGTCCATGCACTCACCATATTGAGTCTACTTCTGGAGAACAGAATCAACCTTTAGGTGTCTTCCTTGTCCAGCAATTACAACA
Organism: Pseudotsuga menziesii; assembly: GCA_001517045.1. Classification (NCBI taxonomy): domain Eukaryota; kingdom Viridiplantae; phylum Streptophyta; class Pinopsida; order Pinales; family Pinaceae; genus Pseudotsuga; species Pseudotsuga menziesii. Next base: position 4,852 of record LPNX010895402.1, on the reverse strand, counting down.
CTTTCGGACAGGAACCAATCAACCTTCATCTTCTTTAGGGCCATCTACCACAAGAGGGTCTGGTCAACCCCCATCACCACCACATTCACCTCCACACATTTTTCAAGCACCACCTTCACCACCTCCATCACCAAGGAACATGGAAAACCTAAACCCCAACCCTAATGAAACTTTTCCATGGTTAGCACAGGATGTAGTCACTCTTGCAGGTGATCAACATCCTTTACCAAAGCATCCCAAGAAATTGCTGCCCAAATTGAATCTCGAGCTGAAAGAACCTGCAGAAGACCATGTCAAGAAATTCATGCTGGAAGTTCGGCTTTTGAACGTTGAGCACGAAGATGTAGTCTATCGGCTTTTCCCTTGCACATTTGAGGGCAAAGCCTCCACCTGGTATTTCTCACTTACTACTGGTTCTATTTCTAGTTGGAATGAATTTGAGTTGGCTTTCATGAATAAGTTTGGAGACGATAAGACTCTAGCTGTGTTGGTGTTAGAATTGTCTAGGATCCATATGGAAACCAAGGAGAAGGTCAAAGATTTTAACTAGCAGTTCTTGACTCTTAGAAACAGAATCCTTGATACCTCAAGGCCTACTGAAGATGTCACTATTGAATTTTATTCTTCAACCCTACCTATTTCTATGGCCATGTTTGTCAAGAGAGCAGCTAAACCCACTCTCACTGAAACCTTCGATGAAGCCATCAAGGTCGAAAAGGACGTGTCTTCTATTAAGATGAACCCTGGGGTAGACACAGATTCTGTGTCTTCTTCTCGCAAAAAGGGTGAGAGTCGTTCCAAAGCCACCAATCCTTAGAAAAAGGGTCAATATGCCCTAGATCGAGATAGCCTCCAGAGATTCATAAAGAAATTTTCTAATGAAATCATTGATTTGAAGAAAGGTACTTCTGAAAGTGCCCCGAATAAAGAACCACCTAGACAGCTTTTTAGAAGACCATTCCAAAATACAGCTGCTAAACAGACTCCACCCTCTGAGGCTAATAATGTTGATGAAATTAATAGCTTCCTGAAATTATTGGTCTCAGGCTTAGAAACGTCAGCTGAAAGTCAAACCCAATCTTTAGCACAGAATTCTAAGGATGCCCAAAGTAAAGAGAGTAACATTGAGGAACAACCTCCTCAAATTATCAGTCACTTCTGGGATACCACAGAATTGACCGATGATGAAGATGTTGCTGTTGTCAATGTCAATCAGCATCAATATAATACAAGGAGCAAGAAAAATCAGTCCTAAGGGGAACCTTCCACAACACCTACCGATGACAGTTCGACTATCAAAACAAAAAACCAACCTTCAAATACTAAGTCTGTACCTTCTCTTGACTTAGAATATGATCTAGTTGAGGATTTGAAGAAAATTAGAGCTAATATTTCTATCTATGAACTTGTCAAATTGCCTGTGATTCGAGACAAGATGATGCAAGGGGTTTCTCTAAGTAAAAATGGCAGAGCTCCCTCCACTCAGAACAGTTCTGCTAGTACCAAAGACAATCCAACGAAAACTTCAGTTAACGCCTCATCCATAGGTAAGAAATCAGATTCCTCAACTCCTCCTTTTCTGCTCACGTTTGAAATCTGCAATCGTAAGGTACACAATTGTATGATAGATTCAGAGGCTTCGAAAAATGTTATGCCATATTTGATATGTAAAAAACTTAATGCAGTCCCCGTCCCATGTGTTACAAGCATTGTGCAACTTGACCGATCAAACGTAAAGGTAATAGGAAAGTTGAAGGAAGTACTGATAAGGTTAGCCTCAAACCCTCAGGTTCATTTCATCATTGACATAATTGTGGCAGATATACCTGAGGCATATGGCTTATTCCTCAGCAGAGATTGGTCTAAAACATTGAAGGGATATTTTGCAACGGACTGGTCACACTTATGGCTTCCTCAGAATGGCTGCTCAAACAAAATCAGAATTGATAGAGAGCGTTATATGAAGCACACGGTCACCGAACTGGATGAATCAAACGAGCCAATGTTATTTACTGATACTATTATGACTCAAACCTTGAGGCTGAAACATCATCAGTCCAAGACTCAGAACAGCAGTCCGAAGTTTTTCATTTTACACAAGTTTCAGATGAAATTCCAGTTCTAAACACTGCACATTTGGACCTGAATAATGGGCTCTGGTCCCTGTACTTTGATGGATCTAAGTCAAAGGAAGGAGCTGGGGCTGGTTCCTTGTTAATAGATCCCCACGGGAAAAGGTATTTTGTTGCTTGCAGGTTGGAATTTGAGTGCACCAATAATATTGTTGAATATGAAGCCCTAATTCAAGGGCTGAAAAAGGCAATTGATCTAGGAGCTAAAGCTTTGTTAGTGTTAGGAGACTCTGAAATTATCGTTAGACAGGTACGCAACACTATACATTGCATTAGTGGACATCTAAGAAACTACCAGACAGAGGTGTGGAATTTGTTATTATCATTTGAAGCTTTTAAAATAAATTCTATTCCTCATTATTTGAATCAGGAAGCAGATCTGTTAGCTAACGTTGCTTCAAGGTTAATTCCATCTGAAGGGATGTTAGCTGATTCTTTCTCTGTCGAACTAATTTTTAGGCCTTCCATACCTGATAATGTTGTCAATTGGAGGATTTTTTACCATGACGAGCAGTTAATCGAGTTTTTTACCATGAAAGACACCTTCAAAGACGCAGTCATCGACGAAATGACTCATGATGAAGATCTGTACAACTTTGCGGTAATTCATAAACCTTGTTCAATTAAAGAATATCTTGATCAGGTCAGTACTCTCCCTAGATATGTAATTAAACTTGAGAAATTCTATGATTTGAAGGACAAGTTTAAAGGTGTAAGAAACTGTAAAATCAACAGCTCTACTAAGCAATTTGAAATCATAAATTTAGGTACCGAACATAATCCTCAATGTGTCAATCTCGGCAGTAGGTGCACTCCCCAAGAGAAAACATCCTTCATACGACTCTTTAATGAGTTTAAAGACATTTTTGCTTGGACATATGATGATATCAAGACATTTGATCCAAACATAATGAAACATGTCATCCCCATGAAACAACAGGCTAAACCTTTCCAGCAGAAGTTGAGGAAAATGCACCCTAGCTTGGAACCGGCTGTTAAGAAAGAACTTAAGAAACTCCTCACTGCTAGAATAATTTTTCTAGTGCGGCATACACAGTGGGTGAAAAATATCGTCCCGGTTAGAAAGAAAAATGGTGAGATTAGACTATGCGTCGATTTCTGAAATCTAAACAAGGTTTCAGGAAAAGATAATTATCCCGTTCCCCTTATGGAAAATATTTTACAGTAGGTTTCTGGATCTGAAATGTTCTCACTTTTAGATGGATTTTCAGGATACAATCAAGTGTTAGTATCCAAAGCAGATCAGTTGAAAACAACCTTCAGAACCCCTTGGGGAACTTATGCCTACAAGAAAATGCCATTTGGTTTAATTAATGTCGGAGCAACATTTCAAAGGGCAATGGATATTGCATTCAGAGGCCTAATCGGCCAATTTGTTGTCATTTACCTCGACGATATAACTATTTTTTCAAAAAATAGGGCTGATCACCTAACACATCTTAGGAGGGTTTTTGAGCATTGTAGGAAATATGGGATCTCCCTGAATCCCAAGAAATCCATCTTTGCGGTTAAAAAAGGTAAGTTATTGGGTTTTGTAGTTTCAAATAAAGGTATCAATATAGACCCTGAACGAACCCAGGCCATATCACAAATTTCTATGCCTCACTCAAAGAAAACTATGCAATCTTTTCTAGGGAAAATAAATTTTGTCTCCAGGTTTATTCTTGGGTTCACTGAGATTGTCAAACCACTTCAAAAAATGATTAAGAAAGATGCCGATTTCAAATAATCCGCTGAAGAAAAGAAATCCTTTCATGATATATTAAAAGCTATTGCTGAAGCTCCTACCTTAACAAGCCCGGATTTCTCTAAACCATTTATTTTGTATACTTTTGCTTCTGACTCTTCATATGTTGTTGTTTTAACGCAGAAAAATCAGGAAAACAATGAGGCTCCCATTGATTTCACAAGTTCCGGTTTAAATGGCGCAGAGCTCAATTATCCAGAAGTAGACAAACAAGCATTTGCTATTTTTAAGTCAGTAAAACATTTTTGGCCATATCTGCTGAAGTCTCATACTAAGGTTATTGTGCCATATTCTGTAGTTAGAAATATTTTGGTGCAAAAGGACCTGGGTGAAAAGCGAGCCCATTGGGTCACGGCACTTCAGGAGTATGAACTGGAAATCAAGACTTTGAAGATTTTCAGAAGACAAGGACTTTGTAAGTTGTCAATCGGATCTTCAGACATGTTTGAATCTGATCTGCACTTTATCGATGAACATTCTCTGTTTGAAAGGAAAGTTTTTCCAATCTCAGTCCCCTCTGATTCCTGGTATCATGACATTAAGTTCTTTTGTTGCATGGAAATGCTCCTGAACACTTAGACTCACGTAGCAAAAGGGATTTGAGATTAAGATCTGCCCCTTATCAGCTGATTGATAGCATTCTGTTCAAAAAGAATTTCGAAGGAGTCCTCCTTCGTTGTTTAGAAATAAATGAAGCTGATAGCGTGTTGTCTCAATTACATGCAGGGCTAGCCGGTGGACACTTTGGCAGAGACACCACTACTCATAATGTACTCAAAGATGAATATTACTGGCCTACATTGTTCAAAGATGCATATGCCTTTGCTAGGAAATGTCAGGATGTTAGGGTACACCCAAAGGACCGAACACCAAGAATAGCTGCTTCACACAAACAGATCATAGATCAATACACCAATGTTTGTCACGTGGTTAAAACCCTCGAGAGGGAAAC
>LPNX010895398.1:3571-27989 GCA_001517045.1 Pseudotsuga menziesii | reverse complement strand
TAGTTTGGATTCTTTATTGACTATTTTGGGTTGTTTTAGACTAATATGGTTGTCATGTAAGGTCCATTTTTTGTACACTCTCTCTGAGGTTTTGACCCGTTCATGCCTTTCATGGGTAATATTTATGAACTGGCATATAGGTTTGGATATCACATCCGCTTGCACTTATGCATTGCCTTATGAACTTTCCATCTTAACCTTAGGTACAAACCTATTCCATGGTATCACGGAACCTTCATGCTATTGTTAGAAGTGGTACTATGTGAATGGTAGAGCTTTCCTATACATGGGTGTCCTTGTGAGCTCCCTTTTTCATTTGGTACCCATGATGTGAGTCCTCTGTTAGGTCTAGGAGTCCCTTTTAGTCTCGCCATGACTTTGAGCAAGAGCTTCATACTCCTCTTAAAATTTATGCTGGCCATTTCCCCAAGACTCCCTTGTATCTATCAAGTTGTAATTGCATTATCATGAGTTTTGCTTGCCTTTTTAAGCCTTATGCCAGCTTCCCAAAAATAGATTTATGAACAATCGAAATTATGAAGAAGTTCATTCATCTCAGCATGACAATAAACCATTTATATTTCAGGAAAGCATAACCATTCGAAGTCCATTAAATATATTTCACATATAATAGCAAGATATATGTGAAAGTAAATATAACAAAAGAGAATAATCAGTAACATGGTACAGATGTTTTAAAGACTTAGCTAGGGTCTTTAATATTCTGCAACACTCAGTAATCCTCAGAAGAAGTTCAAAGAACACCAACGTAAAAAAAAAAGTATAATACTGTATAATATGAATTCTCCCAAATGTCTCAAAAATTGAACCCTTTATCACTGTTTGGAACTTTTTTATATAGAAGACAAACTAACTTCTAATCGACTGACCACCCTATTTCTATGATACTACATGGATTCCTATCCGAATATAGAGAAAAAGAAATGCCACGATTCTAGGTGTTCCGTTGAGTGATAACTAGGATGGAATAATGTGAAATATAATAAAGAACTTAGTGGATAAAATCTAGTATCATTATTCCCCTACATGAGGCATCATTATATCCGACAATCCATCAACTGATGATGCTCAAAATTAGAAAAGTAGAACCAACAAAATAGCAAATAGTTGGATGTTCAGGGCATCTTCCAATAAGTAAGCTCCAGCTAATCGAATCCCAAAATTGTAGCATAGCATCAACCTTCAGCTTCATACTCCATGACACCTAGAATTTTCAAACAAAATCAGTTAGCAAAGTGAAAATATCAACATATAAAAATAAATAGAATGCCTACAGAATTTTAATTCTACAAGTATCCTTATAAAATAAACAAAAACACTTTGCACAAAAGACAAAATATGAATATTATAGGACATTACTAACTTGTAGAAGCCGATTTTTTTAAACCATCCGTATGCCTGACAAAATTTTAAATCATAAAACAAAATTGAACTTCATACAACAAACAAAGATGTCAAGTTTTAAGGGATGATTCAATAGAAAATCGAATCGGCACATTTCGTCTTGCTTCATCTAATTTGGCCTTGAATATAACAGCTCTTGTATTGGAAATTTTGTTTTGTTCGATCAGTTTTCTATTTTTTGACAGAAGGTTTTTATCTAGATATTTATATCTGAGCTTCTTTACCCTTAAGAGATTCCATTTATCAACACAGGAAGTCAAGTCAGCTTTCAAGCTTGCAATTTCTTTCATAGCAAATGCCCTAATAACCTGAGCCTCTTTCAAATCAGTTTCCAAGGATGATATGACCTGAGCATAGGAAATTTGATCAGGTTGTTCTGCTACTCCAACCTATGGCTCCCCATTACCTCTCACCTTTGTAAATGGCTTCTGGTCAATTTCTTGATCTACATTAGGCCAAGGATTTAATTGTTGGACATCCCTAGCCCTAGTTTTAGATGCAGATACGTAGTTCAGATCAAGAACGGTTGGACCAACTGGAGCTTCATTAGGCCGAGACTCTGAAGAATCGCTCAATTCGATGACAAGGGCATCCCCTACACTTAAATATCTACTCGCAAAGAGTGCAGTTGTCATGCTATGAGTGGTTCAAAAAATTGCCCAATTACTCAGCACCCTACTAAGTTCATCTTCGGCCGGTTTATGATTTATGTTTGTCTGTGAATATGGAAGGCCATCATTTGAACAGGGTGCTATAATCACTGGCGTACTTGTTCAAGGTCGATTATCATCAACAGGTGTCTCAGGGTTTACCTCGGACTCGACCTTAAGGCCAATGTTACTTGGGGTTCGACCGGGTTCAGATATCCCATTGTCTAGATAATTTTTGGAGTCAAATTCTTCTAACTCAGGCCCACCTACTTCTGTCTCGATAAATCTTTGCCTAGTTTTGGACCTCCATTGGGGCCACTCATAATTTTTCCCAAACTCATTACGGGCAGAAATGATTCCCAAGAATCTCCCAATTCTCCCAGCAGGTAGGAAACAAGTATCTTAATAATCCCATGATGAAACAGGCTCTGTTCCTTATCCACCACATTACTCTGATAAGCACAAGCCATCTTCTCCAAACTACTTAAGAAGTAATATGGAATATTCACAGGATTCCCTTTGAAAATCATTAATAGCCGAAGATGATAGAACTATGTGTGAGAAAGTTGACCTTCACAGGTGACATACCTGATAATAAGTTCGAGGAAAGAACGCCATTTTTTCTTCAGTAGCCGAGAAGGGAAACCAGACTTATATTCCATTTGTCGGTTAGCTGGAGTCAAGAACTCCTTCCAATCATCATTCTTCACATGTTTTCCATTATACCAATGTTCTCCTACAATTGGAAAACATATAGCCCAAGAGATGAACTCCTCCATCAACTGCAACACGATATCTCCTACATGTACTTTCATACCATCAAATAATGTTAAGAATGCCCTCAAAATTACCAAATTAAAACCAGAGAATTTCTGCAAAAACCCTAACCATCCTACCTTTACCACCAACTCATGGCATTTGGGAGGAGTGTCTAAATATTCATCACCCATGAGCTCGAATCTTGAAACATGGGCCATAATAGAAATTACACAAGCTTCATGGATTTTCAAAGCTCGAATTGAGAAACATAGTCGATCTATCATGGGTTCATACAGATTTACCAAAACTCCAAACATCTTCATTTTACCAAGGTACTATGAACCTTCATGCACAGTCATAAAATGCAGGGTCATCATGCCTTTGAATTGGTAAGTTAATGGAAATCGCAGAACACTTACCATGCAATAATGACCTTCAGAAATATTAAGCGGGTAACATCTATGCATCACACTTGCATGATTGCAAATCAACAGATGGCAGGCAATTAAATTATGAAGATATCAAACCCTTACTTTCCACGATAATGTCAATGTTAACTAAGATACCTTCCCATTAATACAATCGCTAAAATGAAGCCATAAGATTCTAACCTTAACTTCAAAGTGTAATCTAATGGTTACAACCACTTAATTTTTCACTATCACATATATAAGTAACCCCAATATTTAATAAGGAAAGATACAATGGTTTTGATTAAAATTTTGATTGATATTGGAATGATGAGGAACAATAATTAAATGTAGTCAAGACCACAACCAACCTTTTATGAATCATTTTATCCACTTATGGTAGAATCTTAACATTGACTTCACCTCAAAGCATCATTAAAAATTTCATAATCTCATAGATCTTATCTCGTCCTAGCATACAAAGTTCATGAATGAGGACAAGTGTATAACAATGGGGAAAATTGTGATATCAATATTGTTATAGCTCAAAATGACACATCTTTTCCTATGACCACTTTCCCATGATTTCGTTGCATGTTGACACTTCCATGACGACACTTCATGAAAGTCAATGAAAAAACACCTAACTTGGAGGACCCATATCTTGAGCTTTGTAACTCTATTTGACCTCATCTCTACATCGTTGGAAATGTATCTATGTTAGATAAAACTTTCTTGAAGATACAAAAGTCTGAAAATTACCAAAGAACCATTAAAATGATATAATTTGATGTGTATGCGAGTTTCCTTAAGGAAACCCGCGTATGTACGAAAATTTCTATATATAATACTTGCATATGCCTTAAATACATGACTTTCTACATTGCAACCCATTCATACCTCCTCGCATATGCGACTGCTGCCTCTACAACCTACGTACGCCTCCTAAAAATGTAAAAAAAAATACGTATTTTGAAATTCAGGTAGTTTGGGTAGTGATGCAACTGAATCCTTCAGTTGTAAGTACTTTGTCTTTGACGCTAACTCTTTATTAAGCATATAAATAGAGGTAGGGAGGCCCATGAGAGGAGACTTGAATATTTTCATCATTATGCTGGAGGAATTGGGACTCTCTTTCCCCACACCTTTTCCCTAGAAGCTTTCTCCTTATGTTGCAGAGCTTGGAGGGTGAGTTCCTCGGAGAAGAGAAGCAACAGAACCAAATCAAGGTTTCGTGAGGTGCTAAACTTGAAGAGAAGGTATAATTGTACTTGTTTTCAAGATTAATAAGGATGTGATGTCCTTATTCTTCCCAAATAATTGTTCAATGTGTGATTGAATCCCTGCTTATGATCAGATGTTGATGTTAATCAGATTATTATTTCATTTTTATTTGATTATCACTGCTTTATATGTGGTCATAATGGTTTGAGGAAGGTATAATTTGTTTTGCAGGTCTCTTCGAGCAAGAGGAGAAAAAAGAGGATTGAAGGGCTTCTTGGATCAACCTTCATTTGGCTAAGGTATGAACCATTCTAATCTTTGAAACTTCCTTATATATACTTGTTGAACATTATGCATCTCTCTTTCAACTCTAGTATGTTGATGGCCTCTTAAACCCTAGCCATAGGAAACTTTCCTTTACAACAGAAATGGCGACTCTGCTGGGGATAGCCTTGTCTTTTTGGGGTTTCTCAATATTTCTTTCAGTCTTTTGTAAGGTTTCAGGTCCTTACAAGTTAGGAACACTGTTTGAGTTTGTTGGAACACCATTCTTTCCTTCCTAGGTCAGTTTTTGACCCTTTTTGTGCTTTTTTTCATCCATACGTGAATTTTAGGCTAAATAATCACATGTTTGTGTTGTATACATGACTTTCACTACTTGCAACCTTCGTGTCATACGTGACCTTCCTTAAGGAAACCCCCATATGCACCTGAATTTGTGTTCTTTCATCATTTGTAGGGTTTTTTGGTGATTTGAGTGTTGTTTGTAGGGTCTTCAAGGGTCCTCTGCATGTGCATGACGCTTGAGAGGTTGTTTTATCTCTGTTAGGTGCTCTTTTTCTATATTGTAAGTCTCTTTCAAGTCTTTTAACTTGTTTTTGATGCTTCCCTCCCCCACCTCCTTCTTTTCCTTGACCTTGTTGGACAAGGCATTGAGCAACCTCTATTTGTAGGTTTAGATTGATACTTAGGACTTCTTGACTTTTGTTCATGTCAATCTTATTGCTTAGTCTCTTCATTCCAAAGTTGTTGGCATGTTTACCTTCGTGATCCTTCCTTTCAAGAGAGGTTGATATCCAACTTTAGGGAAACCTAGGGTTTGTTTGTGGGGTGTAGAGTAGTTGTCTATTTTCTTTGCTTATAGTACTTGCTTACATTAGTTGATAGGCTATTTTTTCTTTTTCATTTATTAAAGAAAAAGAAAAAAAACACATGTTTTCTTTATATGCATGTAGATTAGATTTTTAGTCTAGATTGCATGGCATATCATTGTTTTTGAAAAAAATAAATAAAAAGAATTCGTTCTTTTGTGGCTTCCAAGTTTCTATTTGAAAAAGAAAAAGAGAATAGTTTTTGATTTTTTCATTTCATTTCTCTTGACTTAGTCATTTTGTTTCAACTTTGAGTCAAAACACCACATAAGTTTCACGCAATTTACCCTGTGACTAAAAACAACCCTTAAAATAAACAATATAATTTAAAAATTATTAGTAAGTTTTATTTTATAGGGTCATACACCAACTAGCTTAGGCTAAACTTGTGGATTAGGGAGTTTTAACTCTACACAAGTATTAAATTTTAGACGTAGTTGGCCAATCAATAGGTAAATCCTCTTTTATGTTGATTGTATATAGGAAGCTCCTCTCAAATGGGAGTTAAGCACGAGGTCGCATGGAGGCTTGGAATGAGGAGATAACCCACTGATTCCTTGTCAGAGCGTAGACCAAGGTTTTTGCGCATCTGGGGATTCTGTCTTAGACAGGGTTTTGGGATTTGCTACCTTGCCCATGCGTATGAACCAGGATTGCAACTATCCCCCCAGACTTTCAATATAGTTAAATGAGCCTTTAGTCTCTTTGACATCTAGGGTTCATACACAGGTACACTAGAAGGCTATTTCTGGTTGACCTTAGACGGGCTTGGAAGGTAACCCTAGTAGAAGGTGTGGGAGGGCAGTGGTTGATTCCTCTGCTTGTGCCTAAGAACATCTATAGGGATGCCAAGTAACTATCTATCAGCTTTCTTTTGGAAAGCATATGTTATACCTGTTTGTCTGTTTGGCTTAAGGAATTTTAGTGAGTGCTCTATGGTTTGTCTGTACTTAGTTTTCCTTCAGGTGGATGCTTTGTACTTGTGTTTGTCTGTCAACCTCATACTTTGTCTTGTTGTTTGAAACTATGGCTAACACTCCTTTGAGCACCAACCAAGAGATCCCCATGCTGGGAACTTCTTCTACTATTCCTCTCATGGGGAATGTTGGTGTTCCCTTGATGGCCACCCTGAATCTACCTGGATTCACCCTAGGGCTACCGGTGTGGTTTTTTCCATTCCAACTATCGTAAATGCTCCTGATGCTTCTCAAGTAAGCTCCTTATATCAATGGAATCAAAACACTACTTCCCCTTCACCTGTAGTTGATTCTCCTCCTCCTTCTACCTCATGTGGTGAAAGTACGAATACTAGTAACCAGCAGTCTAAAAGGAGTAAAAGAAGGAGGAATAGGAAGAAAGCACATAAGCAAGGGGCACCAGTTCAACCTTTGCAAGTCAAGTTGATATTCACCACCTAGCCTCTCTATTTCATGTTGGGGGCACCTATCCAACCTTTGCAGGTCATGTTGGATCTAAGCACTCAACCTCTGCAAGTCAAGTTGAACTTCACCATCCAGTCTCTGTTGATCATGTTGGTGGGATCCTTCCAACCTTCCCAAGTCACATCAGATCTAGTTACTTAGCCTCTGTAGTTCATGCTGAGGGCACACGTTCAACCTTTGTATGTCAAGTTGAACCTCCCCATCCAACCTCTACAAGTCATGTTGGATCCATCCACCCAGCCTCTGAAGTTCATGCTAGGGTCACACACTCAAATGTTGCAAAGCATGTTGATCCTAACCATTCAGCCTCTATTGTTCATGTTGTTGGTTCCCATCCAACCTCTGTAGGTCATGTTGCACCCAGTCTCTTAGACTCTGCAGGTCATGCTAGGGGTAGTCTCTTAGCCTCTGTGGCTCATGCTAGAGACAATATGTCAGTCACTACGAGTCATGTTGACACTGTTGAAAAGACTACCCATTCAAAACACAAGCACAAGTTTCCTTGTAAGCTTTGTGAGGGAGACCACCTTACTTATGAATTCCCTTCTATTGCAGAGGTTTAAAGAGTTTGGTTTCATGGTCATCCCATTTTTGAACATTCTAAATTTTTTTAAGAACCAGCCTCTCTTACTTAGGTTGGACCCAGTGACCCATCCTCTAGTGGTCATGCTGGGGGAAAACTCTCAACCTCTGTAGGTCATGTTGAGAGGAAACAGTCAGCCACTGCTAGTTGTGTTGACACTGTTGAGAAAACTGGTGATTTGAAGTGCAAACATAAGTTCCCTTGTAAGTTATGTGAGGGATATCATCTTACTCACCAGTGCCCTACTATTGCAGAGGTGCGAAGAGTGTGGTCCGAGACTCAAGAATTTCCTTCTCCTGAACAACCTATAGTTTCTCAACAACCTACTCAACCTTTGTTTGATCAAGTGGTCAAACCAATCTCATATTTGGTCGATCCCACTTTTCTTTCAGAGAATGATCTTGATGTGATTAAACCAATTTCATCTTTGGTCAATCCCACTCTCCCTTCGGAGACTGACTTTCATGAAGCAGTTGAATCAATTCCATTGTCGATCAATCCCACTCTTCCTTTGGAGAGTGAAGTGTCTACTAGTCACATTTTATTCAGTAGCAGTTCAAAACTTACTGAACAAGGGGGCACTGAACTCACTTTGGATCAACCCCCAATAAGCTCCCAGATTGCTTCCTTGTATTGGGATAACCTAGTTGAGCCGTGCCTTCATTCTAATCGACCTTTCCAGATAAAGATAAATGTTGAATCATACACAATTGCTCATTGTATTGTTGATGAAAAAGCCTCAGTTAGTATCTTGTCTACTCATGCTAGGAAAGGCATGGGATCTCCCAACCTTGTGTTGACTGCTAGTCAGTTACTGGCATTTGATAGAAGAACTTGTATAGCCTTGGGAATTCTTGCTTAAACATATGTTACTTTGGGTGGGAAGATTGTCTTAGTTGAACTCATGGTGATAGAAGACCTCTTTGACTTCAATATGCTCCTTGGACATGATTATGTGTATTCCATGCAAGATGTAGTGTCAACATTCTTTCATGTGATGTACTTTAATCATGGAAAAGAAATTGTCACTATCGATCAGTTGAATTTTCTTGATCCATCTCCTGACCCAACTAGAGACAAAGTATTTCCTTTATTGATTCCCAGTGTTTCTATAGACAATACCCCGCCGCAGGTGAGTTATGTGGCCTCATGTCCTTTACATTCAATTGATACTGAGAAGCAACCTCTGTTTTCATGGTTACCTTCTCGGGACTTGCTCCTAGCAGTTCACCAGGTGAGTCATCCTATACATACCATGCAGCCTTCTCTCAAATCTGTCGATCCATTTGAAATTTTAGACATGTTTCCTATCTTGGATGATATCCTTCCTTTGGATGAAGTCTTCCTAGAGTCTTTGATATAGTCTGAACTTCTTTTGGATGTTGGTTCAGTTGTGACTAAGTCTAACCCTGATTTTATTAGTAATTTTGATATTCCCATGGATCGATCTTCTTATGTTGGTATTGTTGAGTATTTTGACTCTTCCTTTGAATAGCAAGTCGGTGATTGTGATGAGTTTGATTTTTCTTATGAATTTTTCAACTCCCGTGATACTGAGTTTTTTCCTGCAGACTCTATCTCCCTTATTGATTTTTTCTCTCCTTGTGAGGTTGATCTTACTGATTATAAACCCTCGAGCCTTGGTGCTATAGAAACTTCTTCGGTTGATTCTTCCTTGACTTTCCATTTTGTAGAAGATAGCAAAGTCTCATGTGTTTCTTCCAAAGTGACCTGCATCAAATCTTTTCTTCTGAATGTGATTCTGATGTTGTTGTTTTTTGGAGACAAGATTTTTAGTTGGAGTCACAACTATTTACTAGCCTTGCCTTGTTTTTTACGTTGTAACTGCATTTGCATGTATCATGCTCGTGCTTTCGAGCCTGATGCCGGCTTCCATGCTTTTAGCTCATTGTATAAGCCCTCATCTTTGTTCTCATCGTCGCTCAACCTTGTATCATTTTGCCTTTGCAACTTGACATTTTTTACCTTAAGGAGACATTCTTTGAGTGTCTTTACCTTACTCATGTTCCTTGCATTATGCATAGGTTTTCTCCTTGCGCTTGGAACTAGTTTCACCTGCCTATGACACTCGTCTCCTCGCATTTAGAGCATTCTTTCTACTCTCCTTCGAGCTCGTTAAAAATAGTAAGGAGGTTGCGAATTGAGTTTTCTGGACTCGTTAAAACTTCACAGGAAAGATATTGAGTTTATTTAGGCCTAGGTATGACTCCTCAAAATAGACTTGACTGCTGAGTAAACTTGTCCGTTCAGGCTCGTTAAGAATATGTGAATGGGCATCCACATTGGTGGTAGGTTATCACTTTCTCAGATCATGTGGAATAATACAAGGAAGGAACACTCTCTTTTCTTCAGAATTGAGAAGAGTAGTCTTAGGCATAGGTTTATCAATTTTTCAGACCTAAGGGAATAAACTTACAAAAGAGGAACACCCAATATGAGCTTAGTTTTCTCTTTTTCGTACTCTGGACCTAAACATGAAAAATATTTCGAGTGTACTTTATGTCTTTGTCATGCTCGTTAAACCCTAAAGAAAAAAGAATTGAGTTTATTGTTGTAAGCATCATTCCTTGTAATCAAATGGATCTTCCCGAGTGATCTTACCCTCCTTCACACTCGTAAAACTTAGGCTATATGCTTCTTTTGAAGGAGCATTGGGTAGGTGGTAATTTAACCTTTTTCGGACCTTCCTGACTAAGTAAGAAAAAGGTGCGCCTTACTTCTTCAAAATCTAAGAGAGTTCTTCAATGGTTTGTTTTATTATTTTTTGGCCTCAGGAGAATAAATTGGACAAAAACGTTCCTCCCTGGAATCTTCTTTGAGTTTTTAGACTCTCTAATCTATGAAAACACCATCGAGCATGTACTAGTTCGGGCTTATAAAATCCACGAATCAGTTCTTTATCAAGGATTCTTCTGTCTCTTCTCTGAGCTTGCCAAAAATGAAGATGGTCCCGAGTTTGCTTTCTTGGACTCGTTAAACCTTTATAAGAAAGAGGGGAAGGGAAGTTCATTCACATGTTTTTTACATCATGGCAGCAAGTCTTGTTTCCTTGAACAAGGCACTAGTTTTGAGTCTATCAATAGTTAGGTCCTAGTATTTTGACCTTATTCTGATTTAGAGTTTCTTACACCTCTAGTTGGTCTCTTTTCCAATTATATGGGGAATCTATCAATGTCTCCTACATTGTAGATTTGTTTCATTGGTCCTTTAGTGTCAAAAGCTTCCTAAGTCACTTTTTGTGCCATGCTCACTATTCAAGGATTAAAACTTTGTTGGCCATTCTGTAGTTTTCTTGACCTTTTGTGTCGGCCATTCCCTCATATCATTTCATTACATCATGTCTTCAATGTTTCTTGTCGTGAAATTCAGTACCAATTCTAGATCAAATTAGTCATTGACTTACCTCGTGTTGGATGATGAAGGATGCATTCCTTCCAACAGATCTCTTGCTATTGACTGCAACAGATCTTGCTCTAGGAATGAGATTTACAGTTTTATGACAGTACCTTGGGGATTACAATCATCAGTGGAAATTTCCCTTGCTATTGGGTAGTGGGAATACCTTAATGTCTCCTACTCAATGTATTCTTCAAATGTTTGACTTAAAATCCTTGTATTCACACTTATTAGAATCTACTAGGTACTTTGGGGACCATTTTCATTAATGGTGGTTTCCCTCACGTTTGTTAACATTTCTCATTATTGACCGGTAATCAAACACTTTCATCCATGTTCGACTTCAACTCCTTTATTCGCATGGTTAGGATTCGTACCTTTTGGGCGGTTTGGATTGAACACCTTGGGCCGACAGTAGCATCGTCATTTTTCTATTGCCCATGTTGCACAAGACCTTGTTACATTTTATATGACATTTTGTTGAGACATAGATCCACCTTGTATTTTTGTGGCTATGATTGATTGTTGAGCATGGATCCACCTTGTTCATTTGTGGCCATGACTCCTTTAGATTTGATATGGCACCTTTTTGCATATTGAGCAACCATGATAGTTTCATCAATTATACATATGTTGGATCCGTCTGTATATTTATGGAAATGTTTTGTATATGGACTTGTATGTCCCAAAGATCAGTTTTGTCTAACATTTATCTCTCTTTCAGGTACCTTTGTTCGAGCCTTTTGATCTTGGATTCTATGCTCTCTCCATACTCAGGTGTTTCCTTTATCATGCATTTCAGCTACCTCCTTCCCCTCTAACCTCATACATTAGGGGGCATCTATTAAAGCTCAAAATGACACATCTCTACCTATGACCGCTTTCTCATGATTCCGTTGCATGTCGACACTTCCATGGTGACACTTCATGAAAGCCACTGAAAAAAAAACCTAGCTTGGATGAACCATATCTTGATTTCTGTAACTCCATTTGACCTCATATCTACACCGTTGGAAAGGTAGTTGTGTTAGCTAAAAATTTCCAGAAGACACCAAAGTTTGAAAATGCACAAAAGAAACCTTAAATGATATTTTTTGATGTCTATGCAAGTTTCCTTATGGAAACCTATGTATGTACACGACTTTCTATATATAATACTCACGTACGCCTTAAATACGTGAATTTATGCATTGCAACCCATGCATACCTCCTTGTGTAAGCGACTTTTGTCTCTACAACCTGCGTATGCCTCCTGAAAATGTCAAAACAAATACATATTTTGAAATTCAGGTAGTTTGGGTAGTTATGCAACTGACTCCTTCAGTTGTAATTACTTTGTCTTCGACCCTAACTCTTCATTAAGCATATAAATAGAGGTAGGTAGGTCCATGAGAGGAGACTTGAATCTTTTCATCATTATGCTAGAGGAATTGGGACTCTCTTTGCCCACACCTTTGCCCTAGAATCTTTCTCCTTGTGTTGCAGAGCTTGGAGGGTGATTTCCTTGGAGAAGAGAAGCAACAAAACCATATCAAGGTTTCGTGAGGTGCCGAACTTGAAGAGAAGGTATAATTGTACTTGTTTTCAAGATTAATAAGGATGTGATGTCCTTCTTCTTCCCAAATAATTGTTCAATGTGTGATTGAATCTATGCTTATGATCAGATGTTGATGTTAATCAGATTATTATTTCATGTTTATTTGATTATCACTACTTTATATGTGGTCATAATGGTTTGAGGAAGGTATAATTTGTTTTGCAGGTCTCTTGGAGGAAGAGGAGCAAGAGGAGAAAGAAGAGGATTGAAGGGTTGTTTGGATCAACCTTCGTTTGGCTAAGGTATGAACCATTCTAATCTCTGAAACTTGCTTATATACACTTGCTAAACATTATGCATCTCTCTTTCAACCCCAGTACATTGATGGCCTCTTAAACCCTAGCCATAGGAAACATTACTTTACAACAAATATGAAATAAGATTTTGTCCCCATGATTATTATGATGAAATAGATGTTTTGGAAGTGGAATATTTCATTAGACCACAGATATAAATTGGAAAACAAATGTCATATAAAGTATCAGCTTACTAGGTTAACAGTCAAAACTATTGATGTAATGAATTTAGTTGACCTTGAATTTGCATGAATGATCGATATTATAAAATTAGGAGTTTCTAACTTTCAGGATTATGAAATTTACAAACGATCAAAAATAAATACAAAAATAAAGCCAAGAAATTCAATCCAGATGTAAGATGATGATAATCCCCCTACATCAATCAATCCATCAACTTCTATTGGGAGTACCTTCAGAATCAAAGATTTTGAAGGCACTCCTAATATATTTATTGATGAGTGTTGATTAAGGTTGTGATATATAATGTCGTTTAGAAAATTGATGAAATGACAAATTTGAAATTTTAAGTTCAAATTGCTCCGAAGGGTGTTGCTTGCCAACAAGCAGTTTATGTAGAATACTTCCAGATTGGTGGCGTTTCCTATATGCTCCTCCCTTGATCGTTCCAGTGTTCATGAGATTTCAGCTCTCATCACTTGATTTCGGTGTATGTCAGATATCTTCATCCATTATGGAGATATTGATCCATGGTATATCTTCATCTTCAATGTAGATCTTGGTCCTTTGTATATCTTCATCATGAAGATTCTAATCTATTGTATATTGTACGTGGCAATGACCACACATGCCATAGTTTGTATATCATGCCTATTCATGGCCATTGTACTCTTATGTATCTGGGACTGCTATATGTATTTGCAGTCATGTGTAGAGTTTGATTATTGTATTATACTATTGGATGGATGGATATTCCACTTGGTTCCTCATCACTCCACTTCTGGGATGGATTTATAATGTATTTTGGCCATGATGTTACCTCTATAACGTCACACATTAGGGGGCATCTGTTATAGTAGATTTTACCACACATGGTTGATCACACTTTTATGGACTTCTCTGTCCCTCTGGAGACTCTTTGGACCCCATGGACTATTTTTGTACCTTTTATGTTTCCAAGATCATCCCTAAAAACACTCATTATTTGATGTACGTGACTTTTACACCCTTTCTCACATATATACGCGGATATGACCCTTAAACCTGCGTACATCGAGATGTGTGCAAAAGGCCAAAGATTTTTTGGGTTTTCCTTGATGTGG
The DNA here is from genome assembly GCA_001517045.1 of Pseudotsuga menziesii. Lineage (NCBI taxonomy): Eukaryota > Viridiplantae > Streptophyta > Pinopsida > Pinales > Pinaceae > Pseudotsuga > Pseudotsuga menziesii. The sequence goes on along the minus strand of LPNX010895398.1, from coordinate 13,752 downwards.
ATTTGAGTCACTTGTCTCCTGGCCTTCCATATGCCTTGAGATCGCTTGGATTTGACCTTCAATTACCCCATTGAAGCACTATATAAGGAACCCTTTGGAGACATTGAAGGGGAGGAATTGAAGAGCAAGAGAACTATAGTCCATTGTTGCTATAGCTTGCTTATACTTGAGTATACATCCCTTTTTTCACTTGGATCACTTTGTGTTCTTCCCAAGCTTGCATTTTCTTGTGAGCTTGCTATCGAGAGATGTAGGATTGAGGTGGTGGAGGCCTAAGTGGAGGACTCAGTTTCTCTGGTTCATAGACATGCCGACAGAGGTTGCCACTTGTGTAATCTCTGATTTATTTAATGGAAATATATTTTCCTATCCAATGATGTGCATTTAAATCAATATTCAATCCATGGATTTTTTTAATTGCTTATGTATCATTGATCATATATGCTAGAGTAGGTCTAACACTATATCATACATCATGCTTTCCTTGTTTACTTTTGTTGAGAAGTGAATTGCTAACCCAAGCGGGATTGGGAAAAGCTCAACGAGGATCTACTACAACTGTCCTAAAAAAGGTATGTTTCAAGATCCTTTAGTGTTAGATGTTTTATTTCTCTTGCATATTTGGAAGGGATTGATTTTTGTAGTTTCTCTGTCTATTATGGTACCCCCCACGCCATAGTAAGTTTTCTCCGTAACAATCCCCAGGTGTCCTGTTTGGGGAGGAATCCTGGGACAGGTTGGAACCCTAACTTGGAGGAATCATATCTCCTAGAATATAGAGAATATGAGGTTGAAACATAGACACTATGTACATCAGCAATTTTTCTTCGACGTGTGAAAGTTTCAGCACCTGATCCTTCTCCAAGCTCGATATATAGTGAATCTACCAAAACTATTGGTTTCAGTATTTTAGGGTTTTTCAGGCGAGGGGTCAAACTAGGGTTTGAATTTCTCGGAGTTTCACCCAACCAAAAATCTTGACCCAAGTATCTAAACATAGATTTTGATGAGGATAGAAATCCTATGCTGGGCTCACTCAAAAATTCCTCTTTTATAAAAATCCCTAATTTCGCGTTCCAAAAACTGAAAATGCTCAGAATCCAATTCTGCTTCGACAAAAAGATGCGCCCTTTAGCGGAGATTTAGCCTAGCCTTCTTTTGCTGATGGATTGTGGAGAGAGACCCAAAACGTAAGAAGCCCTAGCTTCCATAGCTGCATAGTGTCTTCTTCTTAGGTTAGCTCTGATACCATGTTAGATTTTTATCACTTAAGCCATATGATCTTAGGATCTTATCTGAGAGAATAACATGCACAACAATAAACATAAGAGACAAGAGACACAAAGAATTTTCCTTAGGGAAACCATAAAGGAGAAAACCCTGCAACTCCTCAGAGATAGAATGAACACCAATGGTAGTAGTAAAACCCAAAGACGAAAAAGATGATCTCCAATAGCTACTCTCTCTCTCTCTCTCTCATTCATGTGCCCCAGTGAGTGAGTGTGTGTTTGATGTGTCGAAATGAGGAGAGCCTCACTTCTATTTATATTCTTCTGTTCACTTTATGTCCACTCCAACAAGTCGACCTCAGTTAAAAATTACTTACTAGGGCCAAATTCTCTAGGAGAGTCTAATAACCCTAGTGCCCCACAACTGTGGGGACTTTGCCCTCTGGTCAACAAGGAGGGTTCACCATGACTCAATTGTGGGGACTATTGCCCCTACTTACAATGGAGGGTTAACCTCAATGAGTTTACATGACTTGGTTACATTATTGAATCTCCTGATCGAAACATCGGGGCATGACATGACTCAATTACATTATAGATACTTTCATGAATAAACATCGGGGTACAATACATAAGATATACAAGTGAATACATTCCAAAGTTACAAATACATCAACAATGATGTCTTACTCATGACGATGATGAATAAGTCATGAATGACTACCACTCTTGAGCTTGTGGCTGTCATCTCTCTATGATGGATACATCTCAGAAAATCCTTCACGCTGGGTACTTTTGGCCCTCAATCTTTAAATATTGTCATCAAGGGGTTAAAAAATACCCACCCTGTCATCTTTTATATCAAAAAACATGCCCACCCTCTCAGCATTTCCCACCCTCTCAACATTTCTATCCAAAAAAGTGCACCCACCCTGCATCGTTATACCTCATCATTTCAGTTGGCACTTTTTCCAAATGGGGGATTGAATTTATGCATTGCAAGTCTACCTCAATCAGGTGGCATGGTTACATTATTGTATATGTGGAATATTTTCATGAAATGGGCTAAGTAAATTCTTACATATGTAGACGATGCTAATAATTTCTCCCTCTTACTATTTTATCACGTCATAACTAGGTTTGGAGTTCCACAAGCCATAGTAACTGATCATGGATCTCATTTTCATAATCAGATGATGGCTAAGTTGAGTACCAAGTTTGATTATTGTCATGAAAACTCAACCCCTTACTATCCACAAGCTAATGTCTAGGTTGATTCCATTAACAAGGTGTTGAAGGCTATGCTTTGTAGGATGGTTGGAGATCATAAATACAATGGTTGTAGAAGCTGAGTGAATTGTGACAAATTGTTATATGTATGTGATCTTGTGGGTTGATCCTTTTCTTACTATAGACAAAGGAAGCTATTTTTTTGGATCTGTTGCACATAAACTAATATGATACGATGGATGTTGAGCTAAACCACTATTGTCTTTTGTCTTTGTCTGTTTTTATGTGATGCAATGTCAATGAGGAATGTTTGATGATTCTTCTTATAAATGAATAATGTGATACTGCTACGTAGAAAAAATGGATGATGCAATCTGTTGGATCTGCAGTTGAAATGATAGATCTGTTGTGAATGATGGGATGTCTGATGAATGGTCCTGTTAGATCTGATAGTTAAATTGATAGTTAAATTAATTTTTATGGGAGTAAGTTAATAAATGGACAAACTTAATTTTTATGGGAGTAAGTTACTAAGTGGAAAAACCCAATTTTTGTGAGAGTAAGTCAATAAGTGGACAAGCCAATTTTTATGGGAGTAAGTTAATAAATATATAGGTGACAAGCCTACAACTATATATATTACCCAAGAATTGCCCCTATAAAGTAGACTTACTGGAAATGGTGGTGGGCTTAGGTCTTTCCATAGCTCAAGCGAAGAAGAAGTGTAAACCCCCTTATAAGGGAGGTAACCATTACCCTAGCCTAAACCCCTTTATTAGGGAGGTAACCATTACCCCCACAAAATTAGTTTCTATTAATCATTTGAAACTAAAACCTAATGACAATTTGTAACCAATCACTAAATATTTTAATTTAGTCACTTTCATTATTTATTTATTAATTTAAACAATAAAAAATATCAATAAATAGTAGGGTGGTAAAATTTTATTATTAAGTTTATTAATTTTGATAATTTTGTTTGGAATCCATTGTTTCACAAATAAAACAAAGAGTTTTACATACAAATTTAGTGTATATATAAATGGCCATTTTACATGAATCCAACACCTTAAAAAATTTATGATTGATAATAATAAATAATATATGGTTAAAATAATTATTTGTTATTTAAAAATAATAAATAATAATAATAGGTACCATTCCTAACCCGACCTCTCTCCACCTTACTCGGGCTATAGCTTAAAGATATATATTTAAGGAGAAGAAATATAAACTGCCAAGCAAATTGGACTTCAAACCGAGTGGAATCTGGACAAACCACATCGACATCTTTGCATAAGTTGCTTGGTTCAATGGAGAAGGGACCATTTTTGCATAATTGGCTTGGTTCAATGGAAGAGGGACTCTCATCTTTTCATCTGGTCTCTTCAATGGAGGAGGGATTGCCATCTTTGCATCTTGTCTCTTCTTCAATGGAGGAGGGACTGTTATCTTTGTATCTGGGTTCAATGGAGGAGGGACCACAAAATCTAGATGTAACGCCCCGACACTTGTTGGAACACCCGCGACCACAAAATCTAGCTGTAACGCCCTGGCACTTGTTGGAACACCCGCGACCACAAACTCTAGCTGTAATTCTTGCCATGAACGCCCCGGCTACGACCACGACCTCTAGTAATGTTGTTGCTACCAATGCTCACATTTCACAATCTGAACCACAATGCGAGCTTGATTTTATTCCTGATTCAATGTCGGGTACGACCATGACGATGACCTCTAGTAATGCTATTGCTGCCAATGCTGGAGCTTGAGCTTGATTTTATGCCTGAGTCAATGCCTGAATGGGAGTTTGATTTTATGCTGGACTGATTTCTCTCATAAATATTTACATGTTTTGCATCTTCCTGGTTGTAGTGAGTTTTTATTTTAAATAGCCCTACTCACTGCTGTTAAGTTATTTTTTCTAATTGTGTTGATTTATTGTTTTCCAAGGGATTGGATTGGATTGGATTTTTTTAGAAGGTTGTTATTTTAATGTTTTTCAAGGGATTCGATTATTGACCAGTATATTATGTGTCATTGTATTATTGATGAGTATATTATGTTATTTCAAAGGTTTTTATTTTATTTTTTTTCTAAAAATTATGTGTAAATTTTTTTAAAGATATTGACCACTAGATTTAGTGTGCCATTGCATTTAGCAACATTCTTAGTATTTTTTTGGAATCCCTGGAAAATTATCTCTTTCAGACATGGGTAAAATAGTTTCTGCTAAATTAGTATTGTTTTTGCTTCTTCATAGAATGCTCCGTTGGATGAGTCTTACTAATTTATTCTTGGACCTATTATGAGTCTGCTTTAGCATAATGCTAATTTGGGGCTTGTTTTGCATAGATAAATTAATTCTATCTCATTGCAACCTACCACCATGTGGATTTGTGATTATTTTTTGGGAAAGATGTTATTGGATGCTCTAATATTTTGAAACATGCTCTTCATCTAAAAATAACTTGTTCATAGTCAAGTTTTTGGGTCTATGAGAAATTTCTGCCATTAAGGTTTATTTTATTGGGAAAGCCTTTATCAAAATCCATTTCTAGACAAATCCTTGCAATGATAGTAGAATACTGATTCAAAGTTTCTAGCATGGAAAAGTGGAACTTTCCCAAAGCATTCCTAATGGATTTAAGGGAGGGTTTTCCCAAGAAATGGAAGGACATATTCAAGATCATGACCCATACATGAGTTGAGGCAAGTGAATCCATTACAGGATCAAAGGTGGAAATCCATAGCTTCATGTATAAATCCAAGCTTCTACAGAACCAAGGACCCAATTTGAGGATCAAATCCCTATCTTCTTGAAGGTCAAATTCAATAACAAAAAACACATTTTCACAAGATTTATTAAAATTTTCTTCCTTCAATAACTGGTAAACCACAAGAACTGATAACCCATTTCTGTAAATCAACAAGCCTTGCCCACAAGCCATTAAATCTCCACACTAATAGATGGGAGTGATAAAGAAGGGCTTGCTCTTCAAGGTTGGGATCTAGTAGAATAGATAAGAAAAAAGTTTCTAGAATCCATAATAAGGTGTGTCATTTCCCTTTACAACATATCTTCAAAACAAAATTATTGATTAACCACCAAATCCTCTGAACCAGAAGTCAATGTGTGAGAGAATGGCACGAACGAAGGAGAAGGATCTATATTGGGCACCATTATGGAGGAAAAACATGCATTAATCGATGCAAGAGAAAAATATGAGCTTGTAGAAAGCATTGATGCCACCAAAAAAAGGAGATCAACTACCCACATCAAAACCCTATACGCCACTATGAATGGGTGATTCTCTTCCATCTTTTTGCAAAATAAAAAGGTTAACATTCATATAAATTCCTCGGCTAGGACTGTAATGCTCCACCACACCACAACCTCTAGTTGTAATGCTTGCCACGAACGCCCAGGCTACAATGACGACCTCTAGTAATGATGTTGCTGCCAATGTGCGTGCGTCTGAATCAGAACCACAACCAGTATATTATGTTATTTTAAAGGTTTTTATTTTATTGTTTTTTCTAAAAATTATGTGTAATTTTTTTCAAAGAAATTGACTAATAGATTTAGTGTGCTATTTCAATAGAAACACCTTTAGTATTTTTTAGGAATCTATTGAGGATTATCTCTTTAAGAAAAGGGTGAAATGGTTCTTGCTAAATTAGGATTGTTTTTTCTTTTCTTAGGACATTAAAACTCTAATTTTACTATTCAATGACTAAACTTGCGTTGTTTTTGCTTTTTCATAGAATCCTCAATTGCATGAGTTGTACTCATTTCTTCTTGGACTAATTCTAAGTATGCTTTAGCATAATGTTGATTTGGGGTTTGTTTTGCATAGATAAATCAATTCAATCTCATTACAACCTCCCACAACTTGGATTTGTAATTATTTTTTGGGAAAGAGGTTATTGAATGCCCTATTTCGAATCATTCTCTTCACCCAAAAATAACTTGTTCATAGTCATTTTTTGGGTCTTTTGGAAATTTCTTCCATTAAGGTTTATTTGACTAGGAAAGCTTTTATCAAAATCCATTTCTAGACAAATCCTTGCAATGGTAGTACAATAGTGATTCAAAGTCTTGCCAAGAGCATTCCTAATGGATTTAAGGGAAGGTTTGCCCAAGAAATGAAACAACATATTCAAAATCATGACCCATACATGAGCTGAGGCAAGTGATTCCATTACACCATCAAAGGTGGGAATCCATAGCTTCATGCATAAACGAGAGCTTCCCCAGAACTAAAGACCCAATGTGAGGATCAAATCCCTATCTTCTTGAAGGTCAAATTCAATAACAAAAAACACATTTTCACAAGGGTTATTAAAAGTATTTTCCTTCATTAGGGGAGTCCAAGAGCTAATATCCCATTTCTGTAAATCAAGAAGCCATGCCCACAAGCCATTAAATCTCCACACCAATAGATGGAAGTGATAAAAATGGGCTTGCATAAAAACGGGCTTGCTCTTGAGGTTGGAATCTAGTAGAATAGATAAGAAGGGAGCTTCTAGAATCGATAATAAGGTGTGTCATTTCGCTTTTGCAGCATATCTTGTAAATAACCCTACTCAATGGTAATTTATTTTTCTTGAGTGTGTTGATTTATTCTTTTTAGTGTAATAAGAGGTTGTTATGTTATTGTTTTCCAAGTGGATTATTTTCTTTTCCATTGATAATTTTGTTATTTTTCTTGCCGAGAGATAATTTTGTTATTTTATAATTTTAGGCTCATTTATTAATTAATCTATTATTCTTGCATTATTTTGTTTTAAATCGTTTATTCTCTATTCAATGCAACTTAAAATATTCATATCAAATGTTCAATAAATCCTCTAAATATGCTGAGCTGATTTTGAATAGTACAATTTTAAATGTTTTACCATGATAATGTTTATTTTAATTATATTTTATTATTATTTTTAAATATTTTATATAAGTTAATTATGATTGTTTTAATTTTTTATATCTAGGTTTATAACTGATATTTTATTGTGTATTCATTGGAAAAACATCTTTATTAAGTGGGTAAACTATTTTTTATTTCAATAATGGTTGGGAAGTTCTACCTTTTAATTAGTGTTTTTTACATTGAGTCAAATTTCCTCCTTGCACCATAGGAGGGAGAAATGCAACTGTACTGGTAATTATTTAGCCTCCTCTCATAAGCTAGAGAACATGAGTGAGTAAATTCAAACAAATTGATTACACAAATAACTTGAAAAACAAAACATGGTTAGGAAGGATCTAGTGTTACTCCTTGTCCTCATTTGTTGTAAAACCGAGGACTTACCATTGTCCATTCTTTTTCTTAACATAGTTCTAGCTGTTTTGAGTTTGAAATTTGCTCCCCTCTGAGTAGGTCTACCCACCTTTTTTTTCGGAATCCCTTGAGGCTTATCTTTTCCATACATCGGTGAAATGGTTCTTTCTAAATTAGGATTTCTTTCTTCCTTTCATAAGACTTGAAAACTCTAATCTTGCTACTCAATGACTCAAAATTGTGTTATTGTTCCTTCTTTATAGAATCCTTAGTACTACTTTCTTCTTGGGCCGATTCTAAGTATGCTTTAGCATAATGTCGATTTGGGGTTTGTTTTGCATAGATAAATTAATTCAATCTCATTGCAACCTCCAACCACTTGGAATTGTGATTACTTTTTGGGAAAGATATTATTGGATGCCCAATTTCGAAACATGCTCTTCATCTAAAAATAACTTGCTCATAGTCAATTTTTTGGGTCTGGGATATTTCTTCCATTAAGGTTTATTTTACTCGGAAATCCTTTATCAAAATCCATTTCTAGACAAATCCTTGCAACGGTAGTATAATACTGATTCAAAGTTTCTAGGATGAAAAAGTGGAACTTGCCAAGATCAATCCTAATGGATTTAAGGGAGGTTTTTCCCATGAAATTAAATGACATATTCAAAATCATGACCCATACATGAGTTGAGGAAAGTGAATCCAGAAACCAGAGCTTTCCCAGAACCAAGGACCCAATATGAGAAACGAATCCCTATCTTCTTGAAGTTCAAATTTAATAACAAAAAACACATTTTAACAAGGTTTAGGGATGTCCAAGAGCTCATAGTTCCCATTTCTGTAAATCACAAGCCATGCCCACAAGCCATAAAATCTCCACACCAACAGATGGGATTGATAAAGAAAAGGGATTTCTCTTCAACGTTGGGATCTAGTAGAATAGATAAGAAGGGAGATTCTACAATCCATAATAAGGCTTGTGATTTCCCTTTTGCAACATATATTGAAAATAGCCCTACTCACTGCTCGTAATTTATTTTTTCTAACTGTGTTGATTATTGTTTTTTGCTTAATAATTTTATTACGTAGTATTTTCAAAAGGTTGTTATTTTTTTGTTTTTGAATGAATTGGATTATTTTCTTTCCCACAGATAATGATATATTATTCTTGCATTATTTTTTTTTAAAGTGTTTATTCTCTATTCAACCCATTTTAAAATATTTACCTAAGATTTTCAATAGATCCTCTAAATATGTTTAGCTGATTTTGATGGTAAAATTTTAAATGTTTTACTATGATCATGTTTATTTTAATTTTATTATATTATTATATTTAAATATTTGATATAAGTTAATTATGATTGTTTTAATTTTCTTGATATCTACATTTATAATTGATATTTTATTTTGTATTGAGTGGAAATAGATCTTTATTAAGTGGGTAAATTGTTTTTTATTTCAATAATGGTTGGGAAGTTCTACCTTTTAATTATTATTTCTTTACATTGAGTCAAAATTCTAAATTTTTCTAACAAGATTAATCTCCTCCTTTCACCATGGGAGGTAGAAACACAACTTTACTCGTGATTGTTTAGCCTCCTCTCATAAACTAGAGGGAATAAGTAAGTAAATTAAAACAAATTGATTACACAATAAACTTGAAAAACAAGACATGGCTAGGAAGGATAGTGAGACTCCTTGTCATCATTTGTTGTAAAACCAAGGAATTGTTTTTCTTGACAACCATTTTCCATTATTTTTCTTAACCTAGATCTAATGGTTTTGAGTTTGAAATTGTCTCCCCTCCCACTAGGTCAACCCAACTTCTTGTTTTTTTCTTTCGAAATTGCTTGAGGATTATCTTTTCCATACATGGGTGAAATGGTTCTTGCTAAATTAGGATTGCTTTCTTCCTTTATTAGGACTTGAAAACTCTAATCTTGTTTCCCAATGAATGAAGCTTATGTTGTTCTTGTTTCTTCATAGAATTCTTAGTCGGATGAGTCATACTAATTTCTTCATTAGAGGAAATTTCAACTCAAAATGGGCCTTTTAACTTTAACTCAAATTCCATGTCATCATTTGTTAGCCAATGAAATTGATCTAAATTTGAAATACCGTATAGGTATTAAACACTTTTTAATATAAATTTTGGGATAGGTATCATAAAAAACTATTTTTTTTTGTTTGTATTTTCGACATATTTCCCTGTGTTTTTACTCAAATTTCGATCAAAAGAGTTGGTTGGATGTGGAATTAAATTTTGCATCCAACAAGTACCCACTCGGCATACTTTTGACAGACCCTGCTACCCCAAAAAGAATAAATACCTGAAAAAATGTGATGATGATGATGATGATGTCATCATCACATTTTTTCAGGTATTTATTGTTTTTGGGGCAGCGGGGTCCGTCAAAAGTATGCTGAGTGGGTACTC
>LPNX010895383.1:5163-93746 GCA_001517045.1 Pseudotsuga menziesii | reverse complement strand
CATGTATCATGTATCATGCACATGCTTTTAAAAACCAATTTCAAATAAATTTTTATAAAAAATTTATTATTTGTCTCGGGCCTACAGTTGATTAATTGTCTGTATGGTTCATATAGGTTTGTTTAGTTGGTGTTTTATTGATTTTTTTCAATCCTCCATGAAATCATGGAGGATTGAAAAAAATCGGGCAGCATTTCGGCTTGCCCGAGACACATTTCAAAAATAAATTGGTAGCATAAACCCTACCGGTTGACATAATTTATATATATGTATAACAAATTAACAAAAAAATTCAATTTAACTACAAATTTTTAAAAATCCGACAGCATTTTTGCTTGCCGGTACACATTTTAAACATGCAAATTATAAAAATATAAATTTACTAAATTTGAAAACAAAACTATAAAAACATACATTTACTAAATTTAAAAACAAAATTATTAAAATATACATTTACAAAATTTTATAAATTTATAAAAAAAAAATTTAAATTCCATTTAAATTGAGAAATACAATTTAAATGGTTACCTCTTGGCTCCGACATTTTGAGGAGGTGGGGTTGCTTTTGGTAGATTGTCGCTGTCCCTCGGTCGAGTTCTATCCCTCGGTCGAGCTGCGTCCCTCGGTCGAGTGATTGAAAATGACGTTTGGGGCCCGCGCGGCCCCTATTTATAATTTATTTTGAGAAGGTACCTCGACCGAGGTCAATACCTCGATCGAGGTATTTACTAACCCTCGGTCGAGGTTTTAATACCTCGACCGAGGGTTAAGAAATACCTCGACCGAGGGCTAAAAAGAACCTCGGTCGAGGGCTTCAAAAAACCTCGGTCGAGGTATTAATACCTCGGTCGAGGGCTTAACAAGCCCTCGACCGAGGTACGTTTTTTTGATTTTGGCAAAATGCGCTTGCCAAAAAGTGTTACCCAGGTCCATGGATTCACCCATAGTTAAGGAGTTGAAATCACTGGAAAGAGCATGGATTCGGCTAGCAAATCCATTGTAGCTGATACATCAGCTTTACATGCCAATATCATGAAGGACAATATTGATGTTGATATTGTTTCAGAGATAAAAAAATGATGTTGATGAGAACTGAAATACCCAATATGAGCAATAAATGCAACTCTGTAGATACATTTAGTCTCATTAAAACAACTATTGATGACAATATAGCAGCCATCTTCAATCTTAAATATGAACATGAGGTTAAACTTTCATCTGTCAGTGGACCTACAAGTATCAATTATCCATTATTGGTAGAAGAAATGGAAGTTCCTAAAGGAAGGATGGTTAGAGAATCTAAATCAGATAATCTGTCAAAGGATGGTGATCATATAGTAAAGGAAATTGGAGTGGTAGTTGCAGTCGTAGTTTTGAAAATAGGGAATGTAAGCTGGAAAGTCAAAGTTCATCTATTGTTGATGTGAACAGGCTTAACAAGATGTCATGGACAGTGAATGGAACTTAGTTGAATGAGCTGAAGTAATGGCACTATTACTTCTCACTATTTGATTACAATGGAAATGATAGAAGAAATATTAGTCTAACTTGATTTAATCATTGTAATCCACCAATAAATAATTAATTGGTAGGGGAAAAGCATTAACAATACACTGCTAGTGGACTTTCAAATTCAAATTAACAATACGCTGACAGGAAATGATACAGCAATTCAATTTGATTCATCAATTTACATCAATTTCAATTTGATTCATCAACATTATAGGAAATTATCCTCTAAGTAAAGATTTGATTCATCAATTTATGTTTCTAAACAAGCACTATTATCCTTCTCTAAAATAAAAATTTGTTGATTTTTTTACATTTTGATTATTTTTATCATTCAAATATGGTTATGATTGTTCACAAAATTTTAATTTATATCCCTTGAAAAGGAATATTTCTAATGTATTAATTAATAATTACAACATCAACTTAACCAAGTTTAGATTTCTCCCACCATATTTATGTGAAAGCATATATTTATATTGTTATAATATAGCCCAAACTTAACCAAAACATAACATCATGATCACATCTCAACAATCCATTGAAAGTAAAAGATGATTGAAAACACTTTTCCTATTAATATTGGTCAATGTTCTTTTATCACGGAAAAGATAAATAAAATTTTACAAAAAAAAGTTGTAGCTCATTATATTAATAAATGAACCACATTATTCATAGGCCAAAAAAGTTGTACATATATAGCATCAACATCAATGTCTGATAGAGATCATAAATCATGATGTCTAGAAATAAACACATGTTTATGCTTATACACATACATATTTTCCTGCTATATGTATTAACAAGTACCAGCAATATTGTGCACAACAAAAATGTAAATAGTAACCAAACTGTGCACTATAAAAAGTATCGGTAAGCATGTGAAGAGTATTCCATCTACTGACTTGCAGCAAAGAAAGGATCAACTAGGGTGTGGTCTTGGGTCTAGCTCATTGATATTGTCATCAACCCCTTCCCACAAATGTCAACTTCCTTCACCAACCTGTAGCCCCATCTTAGAAAATTGATCTATCAACATGTTCCTTTCCATGTATATATGTCGATACGATATGTTCTGAAATAAGCTTTCTATTTTGATGAGTTCTCGATATAAAGGCTTCAACATGATGTTCTTTGGAGACTTTTCATTTTTAACCAATCTATAACCAGTATAGAATACCCATAAATTTGGATATTTTGAACCCCTTTTGAGACAGGCAAGAGCATAACTAACTTGAGAGCCATCAATTCAACTTGATTGTTGGTACTTCTCCCAATTCCAACTACAAACATGTACCATTGAGTATCATACATAGAAAATTCCCCCTAGCTCCTCCCTCCATGTATTAACTATGTAAAGGTAGGAAATAAATACATGATTTTTATTTTCATATTATTCATTGTAGAGAGGACACCTACTTGGACCACAACCAAAAATTTTAATTAGATTAGCCCGTACTAGGACCTTACCAAATAGTGTATGACACACAACAATTTGTGTTGGCAATATGGAAGATGGCGTTATTGGCATTGATGTCAATATATGAGATGATGGATATTTGGTGAACTAATTATTGTGCACAGACACATCCTAGTGATGATCATTGATGGAAAAATAAGATGAGAGGCATATCCTTGTTTACAGAACCATGGATGAGGCTGAAAGCCCTATCAGAGCAAGTGGTGAAACTAGGAGACACTGTCTAAAAGAAGGGTGCTTCCAATAATAATGCAAAGACAAAAATTGATAGGTTTTCTCAAAGACTTTGCTATGAGGCTCAAGACATGCCACTTCTTCAAAAAGCTTTGAGTTTCTACAGTTTCTACAGGCTACTGTGGACTAATTCTTAGAGTTGTGGTGCAACAATTACGTATTGCAACAAGACTAGAAGTTTGCACACAAGGGATTTATGTTCTTTGCAATGTCATGGTAGGGAATGAGTTTCACAAAGATGAAGTCATGCATTTTGTTCAAGCAATATTACCAGGAAGAGTGTATTCCTTTGATTGGGTTTTTGCAGGACATGAACAAATCTCAAGTTCGTGTGGCAATAGTATGGTGAGAGAGAAGGTATTAAAGATGTTATTGTGGGAAAGAGGAGGTTTCAGTATCAGGAGAAGGTTAAGAAGAACCCGCATAATTATGATGTCTGGTTTGATTATGTACGCCTTGAAGAAAGTGTCTACAACAAGGAGAAGATCGGAGAGAATTATGAGAGAGCTATAGAAAATGTACCACCCACAGAGGAGAAGCGCTACTGGAAACAGTATATCTTTTTGTGGGTAAATTATGTGTTATATGAGGAACTTGAAGCAGAAGACATGGAGCGTGCAAGTGGGTTTCAGAAATCAAGGGTTTCTGAATATGGGTTAATGCAATATGTTATTTTTCGAGGTGAGTTTTAGAATACATCTCCATATGCTGGTGAAGAATCCATTGCAATTTGGTGCATGAAGAACTCCCCGATATTTTTCTCAAACTGTGATCTAACTCCTTTTTTAGATGAAGAGGAGGAAGATATTCTTGATGATGTTGATGCTCTATGACTACTTGATCCAGATCCTACCATTACCTTTGACTCCAGCCACATATGGGAAAGAACCTGACAAATTCCCTCCTCAACATCAGGACTAAGTGTACGGAAACCATTGAGGCGCAACCATGCATGTATCAACTCATGGGACAGAATTGAGCCTGTTAATAATCTGGGAAGACCATAGAGAATGGGAATGGTTGTGAATTCACATATTCTAGTAAGTTTTATGGGTTCAGTGAACATGCCTAAGATCTGATTACCTCCAATCCTAGGCCTTCTAGCAATATTGTTGACAGTATGTTCCTCTGAAAGGCACAGTCCTCTAGTTTCTGGCATGTGATGGATTCCTTCCTTCTCACCTTGCATGTCTTCATTCAATGCTTTCCTTTCAACCAGCAGCATTGGAATTTGCTGGTCTATTCTCATATTCATGCCCTCATAAAAGTCCCTAATTTCAATGTAAAGTGGCTGGCATTCATTTGTATCCATAATTGTTGAATCCAAGCACTCAAGATAGAGTTTCCAACCATCATCCAACTTAATATATTGTACATTCCTTTCCTCCATAAGTTCACAACTGCAGCATCGAGGAGTGTTATCATGTTCATGCGAAGGAAAGTACCTTTGTCCCCAAAATGGATGGGCTCTATACTCAATTAAGCCAGCTCTATTTGTTGGGATAAAATGGTTACAGACACCACATTTTGGATGGTATATTTCCTTGTAACAAGATTTGTGGCATGGATCATTTCCTGACATGGAAAACTCATGTTCATAAATAGGCTCGCCACAAGCATGACAATGAAAACACTAAGGATGCCAAAAAGCTCCCATACAACTCAAAAAGCGCCAATGGCCTATCTCAGTATTGCACCCAGCACAAATATTGTATCCTGTAGGATAACCATGTGGTGAAGGATAGATAGCACTTTGAGATGAATGCGTAGGGGAGCCAATGTCCAAGCTTGCTTGTAGAGATCTAGCAATTTCTTCATCGTCATCCACTTGAAAACTGCCCCCTATGTTATTTGCCTTTCTTTGTTCTTCTTCATGGAGAGAAAGTGCAATAGCATGATCCAAATCCTCATTTCCACTATGTCCATGCCCATCCAAGGTGCCAGAAGGCATATCCCAATATCTATTTTCATCTGACAATACTCCTTGATATTGCCCCTCTAATATCCTGTGATTGGAGCCTTTAAAAATTTTATTGAGCCACTTCATGATGCGTGATTGTTTTTGAACACACCCAGAACAATATGATCTCTACAGACAGCTTTACACAATCAATGGGATTAAATGAACCTCTATGGGCCTCCTCCTAAACGGAAGGCACCCAACAAAAGATGAACCTTGAAATGATGATTCAAAAGCTCGAGAAAAATGCATCAAGAATCCTAGAAATTATTTGCATAGAAGATATGGTGTTCGTAGTGGATATGAGACGCGTAACAGTGAGGGCGTTTTGAAGAAATTCAACTAGTGTAATACTCTAAAGCGCAGAAGATACAGGAGCAGTCTGATCATAGGATCGACGATTGTGAGTTGTTTTCCCATTGGGATTTATCCCACATTGACTGGGAGGAATGGTTTATATGGGTTTATATATCCCATTCTTTCATACTCTATTCGACGCGTAGAGAAAAGGTATGGTGGGGGCTCTGGGTGTTTGGACTCCACAAGAAGATCACCAGCTCAGAGCTTGGGACGACCTATCAGGCCCCCTACCTTTTGCTACGCATGGAAAATATGTTCGACGACGTGGATGTTGACATGGGAAAGACATGTTGAGGAAGAATTGAACCCGTTAATAATCTGGGAAGACCATAGAGAATGAGAATGGTTATGACTTCACATATCTGTTCGACGACGTGTATGTTGACATGGGAAAGACACGTTGAGACAGAATTGAGCCTGTTAATAATCTGGGAAGACCATAGAGAATGAGAATGGATGTGACTTCACATATTTTAGTAAGTTTTCTGGGTTCAGTGAACATGTATAAGATCTTATTACCTCCAATCCTAGGCCTTCTACCAATATTGCTGACAGTATGTTCCTCTGAAAGTCACAGTCCTGTTACACCCTGTTGAGGCCTAGAAATTCATAAGCAACAATAGCAAGGGATTCTCCCCAGTCAACGTTCCCAACTAGCCCGTGACTGTTTGGTTGCGACCCGGTCCACCGTATATATTTTTGTATTTTTGACTTTAAGTATGATGTGCAAGTGCCTATCTAAGATGCAGATTGATGAAGAATGCAAGGAGTGGTCACAACGTGATGCGCAGGTTCTTACCTCTCATCTTAGACTCTCTTGCATCTAAATCACACACAACTGGAAAGAAATTAAAACTAACTACCTAACCTATCCCTAGGGAGGAATATTATCATTCATTGATGAGTAATGTATTTTGTACATGCATTATGAAAAATCACAGATAGCTGATACTTCTTTCAAAACACATGAACATTTAAAGATATTTGAACAACCAGATAGCCAGTTGTTTATGAACAACATTCATTACTCATAGTGGAAATTTACATTAAATAAACCAGAGAACATTCATACAATAACATAGGTTCAAAGAGTTAGAACGATCTCACAGTTAATGGACACAAAGCTGAAAACGAAATAGTTCCTCTTCAACAAATCCATAGCACAACATTTGAACATTCCACCAAGCTTTCTCCAACATGCAAATTGTAATTATCTATTGCAAAAGGAAATAGTTCTTCTTACAATATGTCTTCACAAATCTAACTAGGGAAAAGTCCCCTATTCCCTCTAACTTTCCTATATTTAAACAAAACAACAAAACCCTTGGGTTTCCCCCCCTGGGTGACCTTTGGGATCCCCCAACCATTTAATCTCACAATTTTGTCCTTTTGTGAGTGCTCATGATTCATATAATGCGTGTTACATTTCATATTAAGACTTATGAGTACTTCATAAAACGGGACCAGCTCGATAACTGATGAACCTTTTCCAAGCCTGGGCCTTTGCTGCTATCGATTCTGCTTTGTCTTTTATTAGTTCTTTTTAAGATCCCATTGATCTCAAAACATATCTTCCTATCACTTTTCAGCCAACTTCCTTCTACTTTGTCCTTCTTCGCAACAGTAATCATCAAACTGGGTCTGGAGAATTTTCTAAGTCCGTCTACAATTAAAACAAAAAATTCATCGTTAATTGAATTGCATCTTTTCAAAAAACGTAAACCATACTAACAGTAAAACTAATCATCAAAAGTGAGGCCCTGTACTGCGCTCTCGTCGTGAAAACCCCAAAACCATAAAATCATCTGAAACCTCTGTCATCCATAAAATAAGGTAAAAACACACACAAAACAGTGAGAAAAACCCTCACCGACGGGAAAACTAAGCATCGGGCAAATAAAACTCCTCATCGATGAATGGAAAAACTACAAGTCAGAAGGTTAGTTCACTAAGCCGTCGCAATGGCAGAAACCAAAAAGACTAAGGATCCCAGGTCAACATAAAACGTCGATGAAATAAAGCATTAAAAGTTGTTGCATCAGAGATCAGAACAACTATAGCATCGGATGGTCAGCTTGCTAAGGAGCCACAACAGCAGAAGTCACATGGACTAAGGGTTCCGCAGCAAAAAGAAAACATCGGCGAAAGTCAAGACAAACCATCGGCAAACGGAACATCAGCATCGGGTGATTAGTTCATTGAGGAGCCACAACGGCGGAAGACCATCATACTACGGCTTCCGCGATCAAATACATCATCGACGAAAAAAATCATAAAAGCTGATGTCGATGTATCGGAGATTGGAACTATTTTCCACTAAAACTATAGCATCGGCGATCGACGAGGATAAGCACTAATCCATCGGAATGTTCATTCATTGGATTCTGCAATGGCGGCTACGTAAAGAACTATGGCCCCGGTTTAATGTTCAAAAGACTTCCAATAAAAACAAAAATCTATCATCGCAAAGCCAAAAGGTTGAACCACACATCGACGAAAATGAGAACTGTCTATCATCCCATTTTCTAGTTGTCCTCCGAAACAGCAGCTGCGTTGATAACTACAATTTCGAATCAAAATTCAACAAAACATCACAAAGTAAAGGTTGATTAATAAAACCAAGGAATCAACGAACATCAAAACTATCCATCGGCAAGCGGAACAGTTATACGTTGAATGGTTAGTCTACTGAGGAGCCGCAATGGCGGACGACATAAGGACTATGGCTTCCAATTAAAGTTATAAACCATTCCGAGAGCAAAAAGCAAAAATATTGCAAAGTCAAAAACCTCAACATCAGAAAAGAAAAGAGCTAACCGTCAGAACATTCAGCATTTAGCTTCCGCAACGGCAGCTACGTAGAGAACTACGGCCCCGTTTTACTGTCCAAAAAACTTCCGACAGCGAAAATTTATCGAAAAACAAAGTGTGAAGTGTTCGAAAGATTTAGGCTGGGCAGCGATGAAATCAGTTCGTTTAACCTCTGAAATAGTGACAGCAAAGAGAAACAAGCTCTGACTCGAACGTAAACAGACTTTCGATAGCGATGAAGGAAATCATTCATACCAAAAAGACATCATTTTTAAAACTCCATCGTTAACGCGTTTGCAAGCAAGAAGCAGTTTTTCGAAAAGCATGAAAGCGATTGACCTCACTTCAACTTCAAACAATCCAAGTTTGTAGCAGAGGGAATACAGAAATAGAGTTCAGCAATCCAAATAATCTTAGGTAAGATAAAAATTAAAAGGAGGGTCCAAAATTTTAAAAAATTGGGAGAAAAGTTGCAGCTGCAACAATTGGCGACTACCTGGTGAACCTAGATCTCTGTACAATTTCTTCCTTAAGTAACAGACTGTTTGACAATAAAACCAACATGTCGAATTCTTCTAGATGTCTGGATTTCCCAAATGGAAAATATATGTACTTTTAATCATTGATGATGGTCCAATTTAGGAAAATGGAACCCAAGATTTCAAAGTCAAGATAACTCTTTTGAGGCCGAGAATATGAGTTTCATTTTTTACCTCAGTTTTCAGGTAGCTTCCAGCTTGGACACCACAGGATTGTAACATATGGTAAACAGAAATATTCATTTGTTCCTCATCCCCATGCCATTTTGCAGTTTTTTGTGCTTTTGGACCTTTTTGTCCTTTATGAGTCCTCCTGCATGCCTTTCTTTCTGAATTTTTTATTCAGGCTCCTCTATCCATAGTGTCCTTTTGTGTGAGAGATGTATTTAATTTTCAGCTCACGGACGGAGAAGAACTTTGGCAATTTTGTACTCATTTGGTTTAGTACTTTGTTTTGATACACATTACTTTCTTAGGAGTTTTTTTACTCTTATCTGCCTTTTGGCTTTCAATTCTTGGCATAGGATCATTTATATATAATATACTGTTTACCCTGCTTCCTTTTCGTGGGTCTTTTGTTGTCACCCCCTAGGAAATTTTTAAATGTGAGATGGATGGAGCCTCGAAATAGTATTCCAGACCTTTTGATACTGAGTTAATTTACAAGGATTAAGTAGGACTTCAATGTGTTCATATCCATTTAGAAAAAACTGCTAAACTAGAAGAAATTCTTTCAGATAAAACAATAGTGCACAGTCTTATACTCAAAGACTTTAGTTAATCCAGAATTCTAATGCTCTCCATGCAACCAAAAGTTTGCTTTTTTTATTGAAATCAATCAAATTCTAAACTAAAGAAAAACAAAAATATAATAAATCAAAATAATCAACCAAATCAATTTATTTATGTACAAGATAATCAAGAAACATAAAATTCAAGAAAAATAAAATTTGAGAACTAAACCACTAATTGGTTAGTCCCCTGCCCACCCCTGTAAATTTGACAACTTGTAAGTTAAGGGGCTAGGCTTGACTACAAAATGAGAAAGACCTACCCATTATCAAAAACTACATCTACTAGTCTTGAAAAAACTATATCTGAAATTGAAACTACTATTTTAGAATCAATCTCATCAGCTCGTGAAAACCGAAGGAGATCGGATTGGGTGTCTGATGTACTGCTAGCTTTTTTCACTTGGTAGTTTCCTAGTTCTAGTTCAATTAGACAATTTCCCAACACAGAATTCACTGATTCATTTTTTTCTTCCAATTGTGTAACAGTGTTCTTCATGTGGGGCTCTCTTAATATCTTAATTTGGTTTGGACTTCCCTTCTGAGGCAACCACAAGTGTGACCAATCTGAAGCAAAATACCCATTTAGTCTTGCTGACCAGTCTCGATTCAAAATAAGTCCATAGCCATCAGGTATGTCTACTACTACAATATCAATGTACTAACATATCTTTTTATTTGCAGACAATCAAATCAAGACATCCTCCATTTCCCCGACTACTTTCACATTGGTCCTGTCTAACTAAGTAACCTGCCAGTCAGTAGGTTTAGGTTGTCCATTAATCTTTTTGCAGAATGTAAGTGGCATAACATTGACTGCTGACCCTGAGTCTAATAAGCAATTGTGCACATTATGGTTTAAAATCTCAAAAGTCAGGAGGAAAGGTGGGGTTTTAAACCTAGTCTTACCTCACGTACTTGCTTCGACAATTTCTTTTGCAAGCTGGTTGTTAGTTGGAAGCTCCTCCTCTGTTACTTTAAGTGATTTTAACAACTTTTCCTTTTGTTAAGGCACATTGCACATTTCAAATAATGAAATATTTTCCTTTACCTTTTTGATATCCTCCACAATGTCATACTCCATCTTATGTTCTGTGAGATTCATTTTTTCATTATCAAGCTTCTCCTCAGCAGGCTTAACAAGCATGTTGATTTGCTTTGGACCTTGACTGGTAATGGTAAATTCAGGAATTTCATCAGTGATGTTGCTCTTACGTAGCTTCTTCACATTCTCTTGCAATTTCTTAATTTTCGAAAGTATTGAATTATATTTATCCAACAAACCCTGACTTCTCATTGACACATTCATTTCTGCTATTTTGTCTTGTTCCAGTGAACCCTCTTCTGTATCAAAAAGTGAGACACAATCCCATAACACCAAAGCATCATCCTCCTATTTTTTTGTATATTTACCACCCTTTTCTTCCTCCTCATCAACCTTTGTTAGTTTTGAGTCCAGCAGCTGATTCATTACTAATGTCATTGAATTTATTCATTAAGGACAATTTTTTTCAAAATGGGGCTGCTGGTGAAAGGTGCAAAAGTTATCCATACCTACCTCTGTTAAGTTCATTGATGCAGGACTATGTGGAGTAGTTTTAGATTGATTATTTTCTTCTCTCCTTTTATAGTAAGGTTTATATGCTTTCTGAGCTTCCTTCTCTTTCTCCAAATCTATTATTCTGTTGGAAAGTTTCTACATCATTTTTAACATCCCCTCAAAATCATGTGATTGCTCCTCTTTAGGTTTAGACAGTAATAAAGCTTTCTTCCCAAAAGGTTTTTCTCCATATTGCTCAGGATAATCTTCTATACTTTTCTTTTCATCCTCTACTCTTTCAACTTCTTCATAAGTCTCCAATAACGTAGGCTTAACTTGAGCTTTTGCAAACATAGCCAAGTCAGGACCTAAAGCTGAGGTATAATACTCAATTAGAACCTTGTCAGAGGGCTTATCAATCGCAGATAAATTCTTAAGGTAAGCAGAAAACCTTTGAGTAAAATTATGAACCTTTTCCTTTATTTCTTTTTTCAAAGCGCCTAAACCTTTCATTAATGCTGCATGGGTTTTCTGGGCTACATATTTATTTATGAATATTCTTTCAAAAGTATCCCAGTCTGGAATTGAGTTTGCAGGCAGACCAAAATACCATGAGGCTGCTGCTCCTTTAAGGGTATGTGGAAAAAGTCTACAGACTACATCTTTGTGTTCTCTAGCCCTTAATCCTTCTATGGCCAACTAAAATCTTTGCTAGTGATCATCTACTAAAATCTTTTCACTTGGGTCAAATTTGGGCAGCATTTTCTCAAAAGCCTGAGGTAATTCATGCAAAGGAGGTGTTAGGTTTAAAGGTGATCTGGATTTCCAAGCAGGTGGTGGATTTGGTGGGTTGGGTGGTTGATTTGCGTTTATACCTGCCATGAGTCTGGGTGGAGAGTGAGGTGGTGAATGAATAGGAGTATGAACAGGTGAACAGTAAGAGGTCTCTGGGCCCACTTGATTCAAAGGCTGAACAACTTCCTGTAAGGCTGTTTCTACAAGTTCTTCCAAATCTCCAACCAACATTGAGTCTTCCAATACAGGACAGTCTTTCTTCTTGTATTCTCTTCTGGGTAAGCCAGGGATAATCGGTAATCCTCCAATATTCTTCACATATTCCCTAGTATGTCTTCCTAGATCATTAACTACTTCGTTATCGACAGAATACAAGCACTCTTTACCCTTCTCTTCAGAAATTGGATTGGGAAACAAACTACTTTCTGAACTGTCACCGGTGGAATAATCTCGAGAAAACGGGTTTCCTCGGCTAGCCATGCATTGGCGGCCCTCCTTATAGTGCCAAAAACTATTGAGGCCTCGAAATTCACAGGCAACAACAGTAAGGGATTCTCCCCAATCAACGTTCCCAACTAGCCCGCGACTGTTTGGTGTAGGGAATCCATCCGGTTTGTGGTCCGGCTACCGTAGGTCAAGTAACAAAAACAAAGGGTTTTACCAGTTGCAGCCCGGTCCACCATATATATTTTTGTATATTTGACTTTAAGTATGATGTACAAGTGCCTATCTAAGATGCAGATTGATGAAGAATCCAAGGAGTGGTCACAACATGATGCGCAGGTTCTTACCTCTCGTCTTAGACTCTCTTGGATATAAATCACACACAATTGGCAAGAAATTAAAACTAACTACCTAACCTATCCCTAGGGAGCAATATTATCATTCATTGATGAGTAATGTATTTTGTACATGCATTATGAAAAATCACAGATAGTTGATACTTCTTTCAAAACACATGAACATTTAAAGATATTTGAACAACCAGATAGCCAATTGTTTATGAACAGCATTCATTACTCATAGTGGAAATTTTCATAAAATAAACCAGAGAACATTCATACAAGAACACAGGTTCAAAGAGTTAGAACGATCTCACAGTTAATGGACACAAATCTGAAAACGAAATAGTTCCTCTTCAACAAATCCATAGCACAAAATTCGAACATTCCACCAAGCTTTCTCCAACAAGAAAATTGTAATTATCTATTGTAAAAGGAAATAGTTCTTCTTACAATATGTCTTCACAAATCTGGCTGGGAAAAAGTCCCCTATTCCCTCTAACTTTCCTATATTTAAACAAAACAGCAAAACCCTTGGGCTCCCCCCCCCCCGGGTGACCTTTGGGATCCCCCAACCGATTAATCTCACAATTTTTCCTTTTGTGAGTGCTCATGATTCATATAATGCGTTACATTTCGGATTAAGACTTATGAGTACTTCATAAAATGGGACCAGCTCGGTAACTGATGAACCTTTTCCAAGCCTAGGCCTTTGTTGCTATCGATTCTACTTTGTCTTTTATTTGTTCTTTTTAAGATCCCGTTGATCTCAGAACATCTCTGCCTATCACTTTTCATCCAACTTCCTTCTACTTTGTCCTTCTTCGCAACAATAATCATCAAAATGGGTCTAGAGAATCTTCTAAGTCTGTCTGCAATTAAAACGAAAAAATCATCGTTAATTTGAATTGCATCTTTTCAAAAAACGTAAACCATACTAACAGTAAAACTAATCATCAAAAGTGAGGCCCTATACTACGCTCTCGTCGTGAAAACACCAAAACGATAAAAGCATCTGAAACCTCCACCGTCCATAAAGTAAGGTAAAAGCACACAAAACGGCGGGAAAAACCCTCACCGGCAGGAAAACTAAGCATCGGGAAAATAAAACTCCTCATCGATGAATGGAAAAACTACAAGTCGAAAGGTTATTTCACTAAGCCGCCGAAATGGTAGAAACCAAAAAGACTAAGGATCCCAGGTCAGCATAAAACATCGACGAAATAAAGCATTAAAAGCTGTCACATCGAAGATCAGAACAATTATAGCATCAGATGGTCAGCTTGCTAAGGATCCGCAATGGCAGAAGTCACATGGACTAAGGGTTCCGCAGCAAAAAGAAAACATCGACGAAAGTCAGGACAAACCATCGATGAACACAACAGCAGCATCGGGCGATTAGTTCATTGAGGAGCCACAACGACAGAAGACCATCAGACTGCGGCTTCCACTATCAAATACATCGTTGATGAAAAAAAACATAAAAGCTGCTATCGATGTATCGGAGATCGAAACTATTTTCCACTAAAACTACAGCATCATCGATTGGCGAGGATAAGCACTAATCCGTCAGAATGTTCATTCATTGGCCTCCGCAATGACGGCCGCGTAAAGAACTATGGCCCCAATTTAATGGTCAAAAGACTTCTGATAAAAACAAAAATCTATCATCGCAAAGAGAAAAGGTTGAACCACACATCGGCGAAAGTGAGAACTGTCTATCAGCCCATTTTCTAGTTGTCCTCCGAAACAGCAACTGCATTGATAACTACAGTTCTGAATCAAACTTCAACAAAACATCGCAAAGTAAAGGTTGATCAATAAAACAAAGGAATCAACGAACATCAAAACTATCCATCGACAAGCGGAACAGTTATATGTCGGATGGTTAGTCTACTGAGGAGCCGCAACGGCAGACGACATAAGGCCTATGGCTTTCGATTAAAGTTATAAACCATTCCAAGAGAGAAAAGAAAAATAATCGCAAAGTCAAAAACCTTGGCATCGAAAAAGAAAAGAGCTAACCATTGGAACATTAAGCATTTATCTTTCGCAACGGCGGCTGTGTAGAGAACTACGGCCCCGTTTTACTGTCCAAAAAACTTCCGACAGCAAAAATTTATCGAAAAAAAAAGTGTTAAGTGTTCGAAAGATTTACGTTGGGCAGCGATGAAATCAGTTCGTTTAACCTCTGAAACAGTGACAGCAAAGAGAAACAAGCTCCGACTCGAACGTAAACAAACATCCGATAGCGATGAAGGAAATCATTCAGACCAAAAAGACATCATTTTCAAAACTCCACCGTTAACGCGTTTGCAGACAAGAAGCAATTTTCCGAAAAGCATGAAAGCAATTGACCTCACTTCAACTTCAAACAATCCATGTTTGTAGTAGAGGGAAAATAGAAACAGATTTCAGCAATCCAAACAATCCTAGGCAATATAAAAATTAAAAGGAGGGTCCAAAATTTTAAAAAAATTGAGAGAAAAGTTGCAGCTACAACACACCCAAATCCTGTCACCACCATGTGATAAGACCTTTGACTTACATATTTTCCCTTAATCCCAGCACTTAGAGTGGAGGCCCATGTTGTTTGTAAATTTTACATGAAAATACTTAGCACCACGCTTTCCCTATGAGCCATGAGTGGTACCTTGCTCGCACATCCTTATTTTTGTTTACCATAAGCGGTGCCACTGCCTATGGCCTTTAGTCCATAAGCGTTTCTTATCTAAATCGCTCTGTCATAAGAGAAGAAAAGTGGTACCCTAGGTAAAATGGGAAAAAAGAGAAGTTTCTCGAGGCTTCTAGATCATGAGCCTCATGTCCTCCTTTATCCCTATCATTGTGTGTCATTTGAGCTCGAGATACCCCATCATAGGATCTTAGAGGCCACTTCATCCACAAATCTCTCAACCATTCCTATCCATTGAGCCTTATAAATACAAGCTCATGTCCATGGTTGAGGGGGATAACTATAGAGGTATTGTTATGCTATTGGATTGACCACTTGGACCAAGCCATTGGAGAGCATAGAGATCCAAGTTGGAGCTTATGGGGATGAAGTGTTTGTCTCATGGAAATGCATGTAGACACTAAGGCTTAATTGGTTGTAAACTTCTCCATTCATCTTAATGCAAAGCTGATTTCTGTCCCACATTACTATTGTTTTGATTTCACATGTGCATGTTGTTAGATTCCTTAGTCACTAACATGGATAAGTAGATGATGTTCTGGTAGCTTTGATGTGTTTGCATGTTTGATCTGGTTTCAAGTACACAGGTTCACTATTGAAGTAGCATTCCAGGTGTCTACGACATCCAGGGAGGGTCTTCTTCCTTTATCGTTCAATCATTTGTTCTAGATCTGAACCATTCAAACCAGAGGAACAACTTCTATCCGCAAAAGGTGAAATATTCCTAGTTACAAATCTAGTGACTCCATTGGGGAATAGATGCATGTATCGGTTGATATGATCTTCCTCAGTTCTTCAACTATGGTCTGAATCCAAGCTCCATCTCCAACTCTCTTCAGTCAGATCTGCTATCTAACTCAGTGTATTTTGGTGTGAAACTTCCAGATCTGCCTAGATCTGAATTATTTTGAACTTTCATGCTCTCTTTTACTCTCAATCTATCAGTTTTTACCTTGATCTGATCTTTTTCTAACTTGGTCTGTCGTTCTCCTTTGTGTTTTCGATTTATATAGGGAACCGCTCTTATGCTGTTGGCGAGAAGCAGTGCCACCGCCTGAACCCTGTTAGCAGCACACGGTGCCACCGCATGAGTCCTGTTATCCAAAAGTGGTGATAGGCCAGAACTGCTCTGTCAAGACCCCTCCAGCGTAGTGCTAGGTAGGTCTTATTCCAAGACCACTTTTTTCTCATTTTTTGCAAAAAAAATGAGTTGATTTGCTTTCAGCCCTGCACTGTCAGGCTTGTGTGTTAGAATCTGATGCTTGTGGTTTGAAATTTTGTGGTAAAATATTAGTTTGTTTGAAGAATCCAAAAGCTAGATTAGGCTTGTTGATTGTCCATTTTCTTTCGTGCTTGTTGGTTGTCTTTGTAAAAGGATCTCTTTTTCGAAAGCTTAGGTGGTAGAGAGATCTCTTTTATTTCTGCTACATAGACTGAAAGAAAAACATTTAATTAGCATCTTGATTTCATTTTTTTGTTCACATAGGAGACTTATTTTTGCTTGTTTTAAAAAGAAAAATTTTTACTGAGATTACGTCATTATCATTAGTGAGCATAAGACATTGGATCTCTAATTGGCCTCACAAGCTTTCATATTCTCTATGTTCTTTTGTCTCTTTTGCATTGACACTATCTCATCAAAATAAAAAATATTATAGTTTTAACTTAGATATGTCTATGCCTTAAGAAAAATCGAAAAATAGAGTGCATATGCATATAGTGTGCTGCTTCTTTTTTTTTAAGAAAAGAGACTCCTTCCCTTTTAACTGCTTTCAGAAAAGAGAAATGAGTTTGGAAAGTGTTGCTTGTCTTTGATTTTGTGTTCAAGATTGTTGTTTGGGAATATTTTTGGTTTTGAAGCAAAAGAAAAGACTCTCTTTCCCTCCCATAGGTAGGCATACCAAACGGTAAAGTGAAATATTTGCATATGCATATTGCATGGTTTTACTTTTTCTGTCAAAACTCCATGCATTCACCTAACCATCCACTTTAAAATTAATCGTAGTTATAGGTTAAAATTTACATAGAAATTTGAGTGATAGGTTAGAGACGTGTTCGGGCATCATTAAGTGTAGGAGCTGTCGTTATTCGTCCGCATTACATCCCGGGACTCGTGCAGTTCTTCCACGTACCGTCAGTATATCAAGCAGTCTTTCACGTACCCTTGAGATATATAGAAAGGTACTTCACGTACTCAATTGTATATCGGAAGGCCCCTTGTGTATGGTTATGCATTAGACAACACTACTACTGATTTGAGCTTCCATGTACCTTGAGTATATCAGGAGACCCCACTAGGATACCTTATCCATCTGAGGAAAGCCCTTTGGCCGTCTTGTTTGGAACCATACACCGAAAACAGCATTCGGGGAGATTACTACACATGTACCCTTGAGGTATATCGCGAGTGGCACCTTCTTGACAATCCTAGTGAGAGACCTGACTGTCTGAACTCCTCCTGTCATTTTAAGTTTGCTTGTTTGACCTATAGCTTGAGTATGGAAATTTTTGGTGTGTTTTCAAGTTTTCAGACCCTAGGTTAGATAGGAATTGTACAAAATGGCTAAGCTAAGACATTCCAAAATAGTACAGGGCTTGCCACCCGATTTTATTCCTGGTTCAATAGAAAATCCAATGGAATTTATCAACCAAGGAGCTTCTACCACCTCCCAAGTGGGAGATAATGTGGTTGCAGAAAGTGGAGGACCATATCCTTCACACTCACCTCCCTTGGTCCAACAACCTTCTTGGGGTAATACTTCATTCCATTCTCCCACAGAAGGTCATGTTGATGATACTACCCGTCTGAATTATGGTCCCAATGCTCCATTTTGGAATACCTCTATAGGACAGGCCATTGCCTCATTTGGCACCCATTTAAACTTTTTTGAAGAAGTTTCTCCAAATGAAGAAGAACGTAGACAATACCATGCAGCCATTCTCTGTGCACAGGAGATTGAAAGGAAAATAGATGACATATTGGCAACACCACCATCACATTCCACAATTGTTCCTATGGGATATCGTTCACTTCTTGATTCTATGAGACCCATTAAGCTGATTATAGATCTCACAGTAACACCACACAACCCAGGTCAAACTATCAACCCCACCACCTCCCATATTATGTCTGTTCCCAATCCTCCCAGGTCTTCTGCACCTGGGGCCCAACCTTCAATTCTCATTTCGTAATTACCTTCTAGTGTCGAGGG
Source organism: Pseudotsuga menziesii (assembly GCA_001517045.1). Lineage (NCBI taxonomy): Eukaryota > Viridiplantae > Streptophyta > Pinopsida > Pinales > Pinaceae > Pseudotsuga > Pseudotsuga menziesii. Next base: position 75,038 of record LPNX010895383.1, on the reverse strand, counting down.
GCAACCCCCGGCACGACCTACGTTATCTGGCACCAGAATTGTATCTAGTCAAGGACAGCCATCTAGTATAGAACAATCTAAGTTCATGTCCCTCCCACCCATACTAATGTGGTTATTCCCCCATCTAGTTCAGGTCAGCCCTTGGGGGCACAACCTGTAACCAATCAAACCTCTTGGGTTTATGGTTATACAGAATATCAAATACCTATAGGGAACATTAATTATCCACCCAATCCTACAGGAATGCCTTATGTCGAAATTCCATACCCTAGTAATACTTTCATGCCATGGGGGAAACCTAACTGGTCCTACATGCTAGCTATGCGGGGGATACCCCTACATACTGTGGGAGGTGCCAGAGAACCGCCTTATGGATGTCCTCCCCATGGGGGGCCTAATGGTCCTGGTGGTCCTGGGGGGCCTAGTGGCTTTCCCCCTAATGGCCCTGGAGGGTCTAGTGGCCCTCCTCCTAATGGTTCTGGAGGCTCTAGAGGTTTACCTCCTAGAGGCCCTAGAGGTTCTGGTGGTCCGCCTCCTGGTGGTCTCGGTGGTCCTGGTGGTCTCAATGGTCCTGGTGGTCCCGAAGGCCTTGGTGGTCCTAACAGTCCTGATCCCGGAAATCAACCCCCTGCGAGAGGATTTTCTGGTAGTTCTTCATCACAACAACCTGTCTATCATTCTACTTACGGTCCTACTGGTAATTATACGCCATATCAATATTACCAGTATGTGTAACCTAACCTTCAGTTACCTTTCCTAGAAACTTTGGACTTGCTTGACTTGTCCAAGTTGATTAATGACCCCATTCGACACAATCCCTCATGGCCTCCCCTTCCGGTAAAGTTACCATCGGGCATTCCTAATTTCGATGGGAAGCAGGGAGACAATCCGAAAAACCATGTCATGACATTCCATCTGTGGTGTTCTTCAAACTCCCTTATGGATGATTCAGTCCGTTTAATACTTTTTCAACAAACTTTGACCGATACAACCGCAAAGTGGTACATTGAACTTCCACAACATTCGTTTGTGGATTTTGGCTCCTTGGCAACCGTGTTTCTTACACACTTTCAGCTCCCTATCTGTTATGAAACGGGTACTGATCTATTAACTTCTCTGCGACAGAACACCTCCACCCACATATCCAATCATATCCATGAGTGGAGAAGGTGGAGAAGGCTTATTAAGGCCCCTATTCTGGATCAGTTATTAGCTAATTGGTTTACCAAATCTTTGTTGCCTCCAATTGCCCGAGATGTGGCTATGGGTGGTGTCGTTATTGAAGAGAAAGCTATTAGTCGATCCCAGTATCTAGAATTGGTCTATTTCCAGTCTGGAACTCTTTATGACTTGGTTCCTCAAGCTCCTCGCCCAAGCACCAATCCCGCAAAGTCACCAGTAGAAGTACCTGTTGATGGGATTGTTGGTTCAATCCAGTCCCCATCAGTAGCGAAATCTGCCAAGCAACCCCAGACTGCCACCCCTACTCCTTTTACTCTTAAGGTTTCCGCGGAGGTCAATTCTATTCAAAGTACTCAAACCTCGGGCAATAATAAAAAGAAGGGTAAAAATAAGAATAAAAAACCTGGAAACCAAAAGGAGAATCCAAGATCAACCAACAATGATAATGATAAAGGGAAAAGAAAGGAAAAATATCCATGTCTTCTATGTGGAGGTGACCATTTCACAAAAGAGTGTCCCCATCGAGATGAAATCTCTTAGTTTTTGAAATCAAATCCCGTACCCGCAGTTCTCACGGATCATTTTCCCTCTCAACAACAACTAATAGACCACATGCTAATCAAGGAAACTCTAGTTCGTTAGAGGAAATTCGTATGATGTCCTCGGATACCATTAGTCTGCAAACTCGAAGTCAGAATTATGACAAACCCGCAGACAAGAAAGAAGATCTTTCTTCTTCAGGGAAAGCTCCCTCTACTGGTTCTCCCGAATCCTCATCTACTGTCCCCCTAACCATCGAGAAGCCTACTCTCAATATGATTTTGCGTCCACCCAAGAGTACTCTTAGGAAGGTTGTTTGTAACCCTAATGCCCGAGCTGCTCAATTTTATAGTGTAGTTGAAGATCTCGCTCAGGAACCTTGTGCAATGTCTACCTTAGAAGTACTCCAAAGTTATCCTATACAACGCAAAAATCTATTAATGGCATTTGTGCAATGTCTACCTTAGAAGTACTCCAAATTTATCCTATACAATGCAAAAATCTATTAATGGCATTAGTAGCTTTAGACCCGGATAATACTAATTTGATTCATTTCAATATTAAGAACTATAAGTCTAGGCTACCTCATAAAGTTGCTTTTCAAATCATTATGAAAGTAGTTGGAAAGAAGCTTTTTATAACGGTACTAGATGAAGGAGCTTCGACCTCAGTTTTGTCTCTGTCTTGTTGGAAAGCTCTCGGCTCTTTCGAGCTTGTAACATCACCTACGACTCTGAAGGCCTTTGATGGACGAGGTTTCCAGTCCCATGGTCTCATATCAGCCCTCGTAGTCAAGCTTGGGGGAAAAACTGTTTCTATTCAAGTAGAAGTGGTAGATGCCCCGTTAGATTACAACCTCCTTCTAGGAAGAAATTGGTTTTATGCCATGACTGCTGTCATTTCAACAGTATTCCGAACAGTACAATTTCCGCATCTAGGGAGAATTGTTACCATTTACTATCTTGATTTTTGTACGTCGGGTGTTACTACCTCTACAAATAATAACATCCCCATGTTAAGCCAGTCCCCTCCTCCTTACCAGTCGATTGGGGTAGGCATGTTGAAGGATTCATCCCTTATGGGGATTTTTCCATCCACTCCTCCTAACATGGATACCGCGACAGTTCATATGATTGCGTCATTTGACCATGATCGTAAGGGGAAACAAATTGTTGAGTCCACCTCGATAAGTCCACATGAAGCAATGTATGACACCATTCAAACCCTTTTCGATGATCACACTGATGACCTTCATCTAGTGGCTTCAGATCCTTACCACTTACCTTACTTGTTAGAACCATCTCTTCCTATTCTAGATTATCTCTCTGGGAGTTTTTCTTTCGACAAGTCCATTATAGATATCATGATTACAGATGAGTCCATTTGGGAGGATCACCATCATAGATCCATGTTCCTCCCCAACAACGATTTGGTTAACCATGATTATGCATCCCTGTTTCCTGCTGATATTGTCAACGTACCCCAAATTTCAATATTGTTGCATGACACAGATTCTGAAGGAAACCTTTGCAACATTACTCAGACGATTCTGATTGACATAACAGTCGGGCCTAGTACCATCAAGCATTTTCATGTTGGGAAAAACTGCTCGGCAGATGAATCTAAAGCATATAAGGAACTTTTCAAAGAATTTCGTGATATTTTTTCCTGGTCATATGAAGAAATGTCGAGGATTGACCCATCCATTGTGGTCCACGAGATTAAAACCTATCCCATGGCTAAACCTGTCAGGAAAAAACTAAGGCAAGTCCATCCACGGAAGGCCGTAGCTATTACAGCTGAAATAGAGAAACTCCTCAAAGCCGAGTTTATTTATCCCGTACCCTTGATGGAATGGGTATCGAATGTTGTCCCTGTCAATAAAAAGCAGGGCACCATTAGAGTCTGTATCGACTTTAGGGATTTGACTAAAGCTTGTCCCAAGGACAACTTTCCTACTTCGCACATCAATCAGATTATCGACAAATGTGCCGGAAGTGTCATCTTTTCATTCATGGATGGCTTCTCTGGCTATAATCAGATTGAGATATTACCCACCGATCAACACAAGATGGCATTCATTTTCCCATGGGGAACCTTTGCGTATAGGAAGTTACCTTTTGGCTTGAAAAATGTTGGAGCCACTTTCCAGCGTGCGATGTCCTATGCGTTTCACGATATTAAACATATTGTTGAACCGTACCTTGATGACCTCCCTGCTCATTCATAGCAACAGGAGGACCACCCTAGTCATATTAGAGATATTTTCCTAAGATGTCATCATTATAATATACGACTCAATCTGCATAAATGTGTTTTTTGCGTTGAGATGGGACGTCTGCTAGGTTTTGTGGTCTCTAAAGATGGCATCCGAATAGACCCTTTGAAAATTGCCACCATTTTAGCTCTACCAGCCCCAACTAATCTCCTTAAACTCCAAAGTTTGCAAGGGAAGGCAAACTTTCTCCACCGTTTCGTGTGCAATTTTGCAGAGAAAATGCACGATTATATGCGTCTCCTTAAAAAGGACACCCCGTTCTTCTGGGATGACCAAGCCCAATGCACCTTTGATAATCTCAAACATGCTCTGACTCATTCACCCGTTATACACCCCCCGGATTATTCAAAGGACTTTCTCTTGTATCTTGCTGCCTCTACTACTACCATCGCTATGGTTTTGGTGCAGGAAAATTCCAATGGTCAGGAGCACGTGATTTACTATGCTAGTAAGAATCTTATGGATTCTGAAACCCAATATTCACGCGTGGAGAAGTTAGCATTGGCCATGATCATTACTGTACAAACATTTCATCACTACATTTTGCTTCGCACAACCACTGTATTGGAAAACCAAAACCCTATGTATTACATCCTGACTTGTCAAGTGCTTAGGGGCAAGTACTCTCGATGGATAGTCATACTACAGGAGTTTGATCTGGAATTTGCCATAGCCACATCAAAGAAATCCTTGGTTTTTGTCGATCTCATGTGTGATCTTCCCTGTGCTGTGATGGAATCTGAGCCCAATGATTCATTTCCTGATGAATTTATATTCCTGATCAACACTACCGATCCATGGTATTTGCTGATCTATCTCCAAACACAACGATTTTAGTCAAATCTATCCCGTGACGATCGTCGCCGTATCCATCACCACACGAAATACTACTTCATCCTGAATGATACCTTGTATAGACGTGGGATTGATTCTATTCTCTGGTGATGCCTCACCCATGAAGAAGCTGAACATGTGTTGAATGATTGCCACTCTGGAGCATGTGGTGGTCATTTATCTGGGATGGCTACAGCCCAGAAAATCCTTCGCGTTGGCTATTTATGGCCTTCAGTCTTCAAAGACTGTCACGAGGCTGTTAAGAAATGCCCACCTTGTCAACATTTTTATCCCAAAAAGCACACTCATCCTACTCTGCTACACCCCATCATTGTCGTTGGCCCATTTACCAAATGGGGAGTTGATTTTATGCTTTGTAAGCCTACCTTAGCCGGGGGGCATGGCTACATCATTGTAACCATTGACTATTTTACAAAATGGGTTGAGGCCATGCCTACATATGCGGAAGATGGTAAGACTGCCACTCTCTTCCTATTCAATCATATCATAACTATATTTGGAGTCCCGCAGTCCATTGTTACTGATCACGGATCACATTTTCATAATCAAATGATGGAGGAACTAAGTGCCAAGCTAGGTTTTTGCCATGAAAACTCTACGCCATATTATCCACAAGCTAATGGTCAGGTAGAGGCCATTAACAAAGTTTTGAAAACTATGCTTCGTCAGATGGTTGGAGATCATAAATCCAACTAGCACCACATTCTTTTCTCCATTCTTTGGGATTACAAGACTTCAGTGAAAATAGTTACTGGTTTCACACCTTTCCATCTTGTCTATGGACTCGAAGCTGTCTTACCGATTCAATGTCAGATTCCATATTTACAACTTGTCGTCGAACTTCTCCCAGACACTTTCGTAGAGGAAGAAATATTTTTGTACTTGAATAACCTTGACAAGACTCGGAGAGATGCTGCCTTGGCTAATGAGGCACATAAGAAATGCGTCAAGGCGCAGTATGATAAATCCGTCCAACCTTGTGCCTTTAACAAGGGTGACCTATTTTTGACTTACGACCAGAGATATGACAAACTAGGGAAAGGAAAGTTTCAGTCCATGTGGTATGGTCCTTTCGTCATTTCTAAAGTTTTAGAGGAAGGGACCTACAAGCTCGTTGACTACGATGGAATCCCTTTAGGAAAACCTCGCAATGGGTTGTACATGAAGAGGTACTATGCCTAAGTCTTTCTTGGGTAGTATCTTGTATATATGTATATTGCTTGACTTTCAATGTGCTTTTAGTATTTTCAATATGGTTTTGATTTTAGTGTCAGCATCTGATTATACCATGTTTTGGTCATGCAGAACAGATGGCTTTCTACGACTTCGCTGATGGTGCTTTCCGCCACACCTTGAATCTCGCCTGAGTTGCTTGGGTCCTCTATTCCCCGGCTAAAGATTTCGTCAGTTCAGGAGTGGTTTGTATTGGTCCCGCTACCAACAACATCGATGAGTATCGAGCAGTTATAGGTCTTTTGACTGAATCCGCCTCCCAAGATGTTCGCAATCTAGTAGTATTGATAGACTCACAACTCGTGGTTTTTCATCTAAACCATGTTTATACCATTAGAAATCCTATACTTCTCCACCTCTTCCGGAGGGTACGCTTGTTAGAAAGGTCATTTGAAACCATTACTTATAGGCATGTCCCTAGGGAACATAATGTAGTTGCTGACTCATTAGCTAATTACATCCTAGATTGGCATATTGCCCATTCATGACATTTAAATCAAACATGGTTCATTGTAATTAAACAATTAAAGACACATAAAACTCATGTAAAATACATTCACCATTTGATACATATAAACACCAGGTAAAAGTCTGTATATATATATATATATATATATATATATATATATATATATGAACATGTTTACAAAAAATAGGTTATGAGACCTCATCTAAAGAACGTACAATTTCAGGAAAAAATCACCATATAAAATCCTAAAGCTATCAGCTTTCAGTAGATACATCATGCATACATCGTCTAGTGATGCTCGTGGTAGCACATCACTGCTCGGGCTACTCTATGTAGCAGTCCACTAAATCAACCTGGTACTCCCTCTGTAGGTCTCTGATACCTCAGAGGGAGGTCATCAATGGAAGTGTCTAAGGTCAACCTCTCTAGGTTTTCCTCTAACTCCTCGGTCACATCATCACCCTGTGGTACAAAGTGGGCTCCAGCTCATCTATCCAATGGGGAAGCTCTCCCAGGTCATGCTGCTCCAAAGTCTGCATGAAAATATTCAGGTCTCGTTACTTAACATAAAAAAATATAAAACATTAAAAAATTGTAATGTCCCAAATACCGATATTTTCTATTTCTAAGCAAATATGCTGATACAACTGGACATGCAAACTACCATGCAAAAATCCCTATTTTATAGCAAAAATTAGGGTTAGGGTTTGTGGGACAGAATAAACACTTACCACTGAGAAGCCGGCTAGACTGCTCCTGAGATAGTATGCAAGCACTGAGAACTGGATCGGAGATGGGCAGATCTCTTCTGCTTCTAGTGAACCCCCAGCAGCAAGAACCCCAGTCAAAAAAGGGTGACGCTTTCAGTGAAGGAGGTGTCTGATGATGCTGCCGATTTGCAGGACTGATAGCCTTCCCATGCCGGAGAGAATGCCTGGTACATGTGGGATTTCTGAGATCTCTAGGCAGGATAGCAACTTTCTCTAGAGAGACAGCTGCTCATGCCCCCTGGATCCCAAAATTGCTGATAACTGCTCCGGATGAGTACGGACATATCTAATAATCACCGGGTACCGGAGTATGATTCTGATGATGAGAATGGTGCCCGAGTTTCAAAGTAAAGCTGAGATCTGACGGCCCTGCAACTGATTAGGGCTTTCTGGCTGAAACCCCCCCCCCTTACGGTTGCACACGTGTCCCTGTAATGATCTATACCATATATTGGATAACTTATGAATGAATGTAAGACCAAATGGTGAACCTGTATGGCTTACCTAGAATGAGACTAGGACAGATGTTTCACTGCCAAAATCCCGTTAGCTGAAGACTCTGTCTCTAACCCCAACTGTTGTGCGGCACGTTCTGCTGCTATCCAAGAACTCCCAAAATAATAATAATCAAAAGTGAAGTCTCCTTTCTCTTTATCCCTCTTTTATAACTTTCAACTGTGAAAACCCTAATCTTTGACCTAATTAGGTCAGTTTATCTTCTAATTTGCAGTTGACTTGCATGCATGCAGATGGAGACTTAAAGAGTTCATGCATCATTCAATAATGCTTGGATGGCATGCACGGAGGTGGCCTTTGGCCCCGGTGGCCCTTCTTGACCAATGATGATGCCTTAGATCTTCTATGGATGGCATCAGTCCTCAATTGATTCCCTAGCTGTCAGTAACCACTCGAACCCACAAGAATCACATAGGTTAGCGGTTTTGGGCCTCAAGGCCTAATCAGAAGAGGACATTACAGTCCTCCCTGCTTGAGATTTATTGTCCTCAAGCAACTTCAAACTGGAATGCTGCAATACCTGTTCATCTTCCCAGGTGGCATCCTCTGGCGGTAGTTCTTTCCATTGAACCAAGTATTCTTTGATTACTCTGTTCCTGAGCTTCCTTTCTCTAGTTTGTATGATCCATTTGGGAATCAGTATCAGCAGTCCTTCATCATCTTAAGGAGGAAATTCGATAGATGGAGAAATGTGTTTCCCAAGGGTCTTCTTCAGATTAGATACATGGAACACATTGTGAATTTTGCTTCCCTGTGGAAGTTCTAGTTCGTATGCCACCTCTCCCACCTTCCTGATTATTCTGTATGGTCCATAGAAGCGGGGTTTTAACTTCTCTACTCCTTTCTTCTTAAGTGAGGACTGTCTGTAAGGCTGGAGCCTTAAGTATACTAAATCCCCTACCTCAAAGCTCCGCTCAATCATGTGTTTGTCGGCATACAACTTCTGTTGATTCTGGGTTGTTTTTAAATTCTCCTTCAATATTTTCAGAATGTCCTGACTGTCCTGTATCCAATCCTTAGCCTTAGGAGCCCTACAATATCCAAATGCCAAATCTACATAGTCCAAGGCCTCGTAACCATATAATGCCTTAAAAGGAGTCATCCTAATAGACATGTGATAGGTAGTATTGTAGCAATACTCTCCTAGGTGTAGCCATTTGATCCAGGTTCGTTGCTGCCCTGCTACATAGTTCCTTAAATATCCTTTGATCCACTTATTGACTATCTCCGTTTGCCTATCACTCTGGGGATGATAACTCGTACTAGTAGCCAGTTCGGTCCCCACCAATCTGAACAGTTCCTGCCAGAACGCACCCATGAATCTGCTATCCTGATCACTGACAATGGTCTTAGGTAACCTATGTAACCTGAAGACCTCCCTGAAGAATAACTCAGCCACTTGAGCTGCCAAGTAGTCTGATGATATCAAGAAGAAATGTGCAAACTTGGTCAGTCTGTCAACTACTACATATAAACAATCTCACCCTTGGACCTTGGGCAAGCCTAAAATAAAGTCCATGGAGATGTTTTCCCACTTCTGCTCTGAAATCGGTAGTGGCTGGAGTAACCCTGCTGGATGGGTGTTCTCAATATTTTTCTGCTGATAGATGCTACATTCTTGGACATGCTGCATAATTTCCCCCTTGAGGCCCTTCCATGAGAACCTCTCTCTGATCTTCCTGTAGGTCTTTAAGAAAATTTGATGCCCTGATAAAGGAGAATCGTGGGTTGCCTGAATGATCTTTTTCCTCAATGAGGATTCTGGAACGAGGTATATCTTGTTTTTGTAATAGATGATGTCATCCACAATCCTCTACCTGTCATCCTGGATTTTCCCGTCCAATAATTCACAAGCGAATTTATTTTTGGAGTATTCCACTAAGAGAAGTGCCCTCCAATCCATGGATATACTATTGAGAGATAATGGGGCTGGATGCTTGGATAATGCATCAGCTACTACATTATTCTTACCTTTTACATACTCGATCTCGAAATCGTAGGATTGTACTTTGCTGACCCATTTCTACTGTCGCTCATTCAGTTCCTTCTACTCGAGGAAATACTTGAGGCTGTTATGATCGGTTTTGATTTTGAACTTACTGCCCACCAGGTACTGTCTAAATTTTGTGAGAGCATGCAAGATGGCTAGCATCTCTTTGTCATATATGGAGTAATGGTGCTCGTACTTCTTCAGTTTATGGCTCTCAAATGCAATAGGGTGATTATTCTGCATCAACACTACTCCTAACCCTTCCCCTGAGGCATCACATTCTACTACAAAGGGTTGTGAGAAGTCTGGTAATGCTAGAACTAGACAAGAACTCATAATAACCTTCATCTCCTCGAAATTTTTCTGTGCAAAATCTGTCCAAGTGAACGCTCCTTTCTTGGTGAGATTTGTGAGGGGAGCTGCAAATTGGGAGAATCCCTTAACGTACCGTCGTTAATAAGTGCACAGACCTAAGAAACCTCTCAATTCTGTAACTGTTTTTGGCGCTAGCCAATCTCTGATAGCTCGGATTTTTCTCCATGTCAACCTGTACTCCTTCTGCATTGATTATGTGTCCTAAATACAACATTTCCTTCATGCCAAACTCACACTTGGACATTTTCGCATAAAGCAAATGTTCTTCTAAAATACTCAATGCTTCGTCCAGGTGTTTCAGATTCTCTTCCCATGTTTTGCTGTAAATCAGGATGTCATCAAAGAATACGAGCAAATACTTACGTAGCTGTGCTCTGAAGGTGAGGTTCATGCATGACTGAAAAGTGGCCGGAGCATTGGTAAGTCCAAAGGGCATGACCAAAAACTCATAGTCACAGCGAAAAGCTGTTTTGGAGATGTCCTGGTCCCTTACCCTGATCTGATGGTATCCCGAGCGAAGATCGATCTTGGAGAAGTATTGAGCTCCCCGAAGCTCATCCATGAGTTCGTCAATTCTGGGAATGGGATACCTGTTCTTATTGGTCTTTTTGTTGAGTGCTCGATAATCGATGCACATTCCTAGTGTACCATCCTTCTTTTTGACCAGTACTACTGAGGATGCAAAGGGGCTAGAACTGGGCCGAATATATCCAAGCTCCAGTAATTCTTTGATTGTTTTCTCAATCTCATCCTTGTACCTTTTGGGATGCCTGTAAGGAGTGGTGATGACTGCTTGTGTCCCCTCCTCTAGCTCGATGATGTGTTCAAAACCTCGATCTGGTGGTTTACCTGATGGAAAGTCCCGAAAAACCTTTTCATGTTTCTGTAGCAAGGTTTGAATGTCACTTGGGTGTTGTGTGCTGGTCTCTGGGGGTTTCCTAAAGGTGACCAAAAATTCTGCAGCCCATTCTATATCATCTTGTCGGAGTACTGCCTCCATCCTCTCTGACGAGACGGGTTTTGGGGGATAAGTGTTCATGCCCCTCAAAAATACCCGTTTGTCGTCTGGCCCGTGGAACTCCATTTCCATTTCCCTGTAGTCTGTAGTGTATTTCCCTATAGAATAAAGCCACTGAACACCCAATACCACATGAGTATCCGCTACATCCACTACATAGAAAGAGTCTTTCATCTAATAGTTACCTAAGGCGACATTCAATTTTGGGATCCAGTAGTTTCACTCCATGCTGGAGTTCCCGGCTACTACTACAGTGAATCCTTCGAACTTCTCGGTCTGAATACCTCTCTTGGCTACCCAAGTGGAGTCAATGAAATTGTGGGTGGCTCCCCCATCAATCAATACTCCTACTCTGTGACCCTGTACTACTCCCCTGACCCTGAGAGTATGGAATCTTGGTACTCCAGATAATGTAGCAATGACCCCCTCTGGTGTATCACCCTGGTGTGATTCCTCCTTAGCTTCCCGTAGTTCTTCTGTGGCTTCCTACTCAGATTCGTCCTCATCACTATCTGAATATACCTCAATGTAGTGAGACTTCGTCTTCCCTGCACACCTGTGTCCTGGTACCCATGGTTCCTGACAGGTGAAGCATAGTTTCTTCCTTCTTAGATCTTTCCTAGTGTCCCCGTCTAACCAGGTTTTCTTGGGCACATCCTGCTGGAAAGGTTTCCTGTCCTTGTCCCTAACAGGAAAATTGGTTTTCAGTGGGAATTTTTTTGGGGGGACTGAATCTTGAAGATCTCTTGCTCTGCTAATGGCATCCTGCAGAGTGAGGGGTTTGCAGGCTTTCAATCATCCCCATTGTGGCTCTGTAAGGGCCTCAGTGAATAACATAGTCAATCTGCTCTCTGACACGTCTGTTACCATAACGGCTATCCTCTGAAATTCTAAAATGAAAGCTTCTGCACTACCGGTCTATTTGATTTGAGCCAACTCCCTGAAATGTATCTCTGGATCTTTCCTGTCAAACCTCTCTATGAGCTTCTGAGTGAACTCACCATAGGAATGTATGGTGTTGTGACCCAATGTCACCAGTCCGTGGTACCACCACTCGTGAGCCTCTCCGTCCAGGTGAAGTGTAGCCAATTTAATGGCATATGTCTCTGTCATGGGGTTGAGTTGGAAATAGGTATCTAACTTTTGAACCCATATCCTCGCTGATCCTCCGCGAGTCCCATCAAAGTTTGGGATGGTCAACCTACCCAAGGTCTTCTGCAGCTCATAGTTGTGATTGAAACCCTTGTTGAAATTCCTGGGCCTATTTCTACTCTTCATGTTGCAGAAATCTGAAAAAGACATGGCAGCATGAAATTCATCCCCTAAGTCTCTATACTCCTGTAAATAAGCCCCAAAAGGCTCGCTAGGTTGTACCTGCATGACCGGGCCCCCTACTGTATCTGCCAAGAAGTGAGACATGGTAGGCCTAATAGAAGGTCTGTTGTATATGTGCGAAGTATTCTGAATGTTAGTGTACGCTATCTTTCCACCGCTGCTTGTAGATCCCCGATCTACTGGTAAGGGAGGTGTACTATTGATACCTGTTTACGGTTTCGCTGATATTCTATTGATTGCATTGAGTACATCTTTTTTCCTTTGGCTAAGTCTTGCAATGCAGATACCAAGCTACGAAACTCCATCTGATCCTCCTCTTCTCCCATTCCTTTTCCCCTATCCGAGTGTATACCTGTTTGTTCCATATCTGAATTGGTATCTTCTAGATGGATATCCTCAAACTCCTCTATATATCTACTCTTTCTCCTCCTATAGGTTACAAAGGGGTCTCCTCCTATATTCATCTACGTTTTATTTCTTAAACCCACAGCTGGCTAAGAAGATAGCTTTGATACCACTGTAATATCCCAAATCCCGATATTTTCTATTTCTAAGCAAATATGCTGATACAACTGGGCATGCAAACTACCATGCAAAAATCCCTATTTTATAGCAAAAATTAGGGTTAGGGTTTGTGGGATAGAATGAACACTTACCACTGATAAGCCAGCTAGACTGCTCCTGAGATAGTATGCAAGCACCGAGAACTGGATCGGAGATGGGCAGATCTCTTCTGCTTCCGGTGAACCCCCAGCAGCAAGAACCCTGGTCAGAAAAGGGTGACGCTTTCAGTGAAGGAGGTGTCCTATGATGCTGCCGATTTGCAGGACTGATAGCCTTCCCGTGCCAGAGAGAATGCCTAGTACATGTAGGATTTCTAAGATCTCTAGGTAGGATAGCGACTTGCTCCAGAGAGACAGTTGCTCACGCCCCCTGGATCCCGAAATTGCTGATAACTGCTCCGGATGAGCATGGACGGATCTGATAATCACCAGGTACCGAAGTATGATGCTGATGATGAGAATGGTGCCTGAGTTTCAGAGTAAAGCTGAGATCTGAAGGCCCTGCAACTGATTAGGGATTTCTGGCTGAAAACCCCCCCCTTACGGCTGCACACGTGTCCCTGCAACGATCTATACCATATACTGGATAACTTATGAATGAATGTAAGAACAAATGGTGAACCTGTATGGCTTACCCGGAATGAGACTAGGACAGATGTTTCACTGCCGAAATCCCATTAGCTAAAGACTCCGTCTCCAACCCCAACTGTTGTGCAGCACGCTGTGCTGCTATCCAAGAACTCCCAAAATAATAATAATCAAAAGTGAAGTCTCATTTTGCTTTATCCCTCTTTTATAACTTTCAACTACGAAAACCTAAATATTTGACCTAATTATGTCACTTTATCTTGTAATTTGCAGTTGATTTGCATGCATGCGGATGCAGACTTAAAGAGTGCATGCATCATTAAATAATGCTTGGATGGCATGCACGGAGGTGGCCTTTGGCCTCGGTGGCCCTTCTTGACCAATGATGATTCCCTAGATCTTCTATGGATGACATTAGTCCTCAGTTGATTCCCTAGCTGTCAGTAACCTCTCGAACCCACAGGAATCACATAGGTTAGCGGTTTTGGGCCTCAAGGCCTAATCGGAAGAGGACATTACAAAAACATAAAAACATTTTGTCCATTTTAGGGTTTCTTGCTTCTTGCCGATGTCACCCCACTGTCCACCAGGTGGGAGAGGTAGGCCAGGGTCTCCGATGAAGTCCATACCAACATAAGCATAATCCTCCACCATGAGGATCTGATCTCTGAGACATCAGAAGAACGGGTCACCAAACTTCACCTTCGCCCTGCCCTCTCCAATATGGGCCATAATCTAGACCCACCTCTGCATGTGGGGGTCCCGCACTCTCAGCTCTGTGAAGACCACCTGAGGTCTCATCTGTGGTACCCGCTCAAAGAAGAAGCAGGCTAGAATGGAACCAAAACCAAACTGTCCCCCTGTCGACACTTAGTCAACTGATCCTTGGATATCGGAAGCAGGGCTTCCACCCAGTTGAATACTATAGATTCCATGGCCTCTATTTCATACAGCATGTGTGCCCTAGAATCCCAATGCACTCCCTAGCTTTCGGCCACTCTCTTCATTGTAAACAAGACAGTCCGTAGAGGTTCGTCCATCACTACCTTTATGGATATTTTCTTCCCCAATGTCCTCGTCCCTGGGATACAGTGACGGTTTATCAACTCTTGTGTGGTAATATCCCCTCCTCGAGAACCTGTTAGCGAGATGGGGGCACCCCGTCTCGAAAGTCCAGTCAAAAAGTAGATATCCTCTACCTCTACTATCAGAATATGAACCCCAACCTCAAAGTGTTGTAGCTCTGGATTCCACATCCAGAGTATATGCTCAGGAAACCGCTCGTGTGATACCATACTGGGAGTCCAGAAGAATTTTAGGAGTCCACAATCTCGTAATGCAGCTATGCAACCCTCATTCCTTTCGGCAAAATCGTCATCGTTATCATGTTGTCTTTCCTTCCATATCACCATTTTTTATTAGCAAAAGCCTGCCAAAAACAATCATAACACCTATTAGAATCATTTTTAATCATTTAAATCCAAAGAAATGATCTAGTTTTGCTTGTGTTAACAATTTTAAATCTTCACAGCTAGCACCGCCTATGCGCCATTGAAGACAGGCGGTGGCACTGCCTGTGAGCTTTGTTTCGGCACGGTTCTAGTGAGGTACCGTGTATCCTGCAAGGGATAAGCACAGTGCCCGCTCCCATGGTTTTAGGGCTTTCCATGCAAGCCCAAAACACCATCTAAAATCAAAATTATGACTATGAAAAGGAAGAGTAGGGTTTGAACTGTTACCTGGAACTGACGGCGCTCGAATCCAACGATGGAAACTCCCGATATCAACAACTGAAGATCTGACTAGGAAAGTTCTCCAAATACTCTCCACTATGGGTAAATAGTAAAATGATTTGATTTTTCACTATTTACATGACTTCTATACACATTTTTGGGTTTGACATACTATAGTTTTGATTTAAAATCATTTCTTATTCGAAGCTTATCTGTCGTAATCCTTTAATGTTAGTTATTGGGGCATTTAACACTTGTTTTAAGTCGTTGCAGGATAGAAGAACAGTAGCAGTAAAGTCTTGGTAGTTCATTTTTGACTTTTTTGTACTACCATAAAACAAAAAAAGTCGATGAGCGTTTGTTACGACACTTTGGTCACGCTCTTAAAACCTAGTATCAAAGGTTCAAGTCCGTTTCCGATTCTTTCCAAGCTCGTAAAAAACTGACATTATGTAAAGAAACCTCATGGAGTCTTCTTTCAACTCTTTTCGGGGTCCTTAAATACGAAAAGATCATCGAGTCCATTTTCGATAGGCTTTCCAGGCTCGTAAAAATTAACATTGTGTAAAGAAACCTCATGGAGTCCTCTTTAAACTCTTTTTAGGCTCCCTAAATACGAAAAAGATTGTCGAGTGATCTTGTCTTCTTCACGCTCGTTAAAGCATTTGAAGATTCGTCTCTCTGACAGTAGGTTATCTCTTTTTCGGTTCAGATGGACTATTTACGAAAAAGGAACACTCCAGCCAATCATGACTGGAAGAGTTCTCTAAGGTATTATTTTATACTTTTTCGGGCCTTAGGGACTAAATCATACGAAAAAGGACCCTATGGAGTCTTCTTCCGTAATCGTTCATACTCTCTAAACATGAACGATATCGAGTTTTCTTTCATTGGACTCGTTAAGCTAAACATTGAGATACCCGTTTTTGGGAACGAACCCCTCCTCTCTCAGGTTCGTAAAACATATGAGTTTGGACTTGTTTTTGGACAAGCTATACCGAGTGTTTGTTACCCTCTTTGAACTCGTAAAACCGAAAAGAGGCACTCATCGATCATGGTGGAGAAAATGGGAAGGGAATCATTTTTGTAAATAAATGGCAGTAGTTTGTCGTTACCTTTGAACATGGCACTTGTCTGCATATCATTTCAGTCAATTTGGTATTCAGCTGATCTTCATGACGATCCACTTTCATGAGTCATGCCACTCCTTTTAGTCTTTCAAAAGAATGCATTGTCCACTGTCGCATTGTGTGTTTGTCCCGTTTAGTCATGTTGCCAAGTCTTTTGTCGTGCCGCCTAGTGTTCAAAGGGAAGTTGAAGAAGTTTACCTCTATAGTCAAAATAGTCTCTATGTCAATACTTTTGAGTCAGTCCTATGGTCACTACATTCACATCATTCCAAAACTATGTTCCTAGTTTCGTGTCGTCGATGTGGGACTCATCATGGCCCTCCTTTGACGAGACTATTCCCGTTGACATCAGCTCATCATCTGGGAAATAGTCTTAGAAACAAAATCTTAGTACCTTGAGATTTGTATGCCTTAATGACATATTCTCTCGCTCTCGACATAGGTTCACATTATTGACCTTTGATCGATAGAATTGACTAGGTGTTCAACATCAATACATCTATTCACACTCAGTAGATTGTACCTGGGTACCTTGGGAATCATTGACATCAATGGTGATCTCCCTTGCACTTGTTAACGGTTCACATCATTGGCCAGTAATCAAGTGGTTTCTACCATGTTCAACTTCATATCATTGTAATCACATGGATAGAATCGTACTTTGCGAAAGACGAGACGAAGACCCTGGGTATTTGTTTAAAGCACTCATTTATTTTCCCCAAGTTGTGATGGAGTTTTGTATATCTAGCATGGATCCACATTTGTATGGTCGTGTCTATGCTCAAATTTGAGTCTGTATGACATAGATCTACGTTGCATGTCTGGTAGCTATGTCCAAGTTTGAGTCCTCTATCACATGGATCTACGTTGTATTCTAGTAGCCATGCTTGTTTATTCCTCCCATGGATCTGCCTTGTATTGGTCTGCAGCCATGAGTTGGTTACTTGTGTCTATGAGTCAAAAATAATGATGTACTACATATGCCTACCCAACGACATGCTCTGATCGAGCTAACATTTTCACCTCGAAGCGACAACTTGTTCTCTCAAAGATCTTGTTTATCGTATCCCTCAAAGACTCACGCTTTGGGGAGAATCATGTTACACCCAAATCCTGTCACCACCATGTGATAAGACCTTTGACTTACATATTTACCCTTAATCCCAGCACTTGGAGTGGAGACCCATGTTGTTTGTCAATTATACATGAAAATACTTAGCACCGCGCTTTCCCTGTGAGCCATGAGTAGTACCTTGCTCGCACCTCCTTTTTTTGTTTACCATAAGTGGTGCCACCACCTGTGGCCTTTAGTCCATAAGTGTTTCTTATCTAAATCGCTCTGTCATAAGAGGAGAAAAGTGGTACCCTAGGTAAAATGAGAAAAAAGAGAAGTTTCTCGAGGCTTCTATATCATGATCCTCGTATCCTCCCTTATCCCTATCATTGTGGGTCAATTGAGCTCGAGATCCCCCATCATAGGATCTTAGAGGCCACCTCATCCACAAATCTCTCAACCATTCCTATCCATTGATCCTTATAAATACAAGCTCATGTCCATGGTTCAGGGGGAGAACCATAGAGGTATTGTTATGCTATGGGATTGACCACTTGGCCCAAGCCATTGGAGAGCATAAAGAGCCAAGTTGGAGCTTATGGAGATGAAGTGTTTGTCTCATGGAGATGCATGTCGACACTAAGGCTTAATTGGTTGTAAACTTCTCCATTCATCTTAATGCAAAGCTGATTTCCGTCCCACATTACTATTGTTTTGATTTCGCATGTACATGTTGTTAGATTCCTTAGTCACTAACATGGATAAGTAGATGATGTTCTGGTAGCTTTGATGTGTTTGCGTGTTTGATCTGGTTGCAGGTACACAGGTTCACTATCGAAGCAACATTCCAGGTGTCTACGACATCAAGGGAGGGTCTTCATCCTTTGTCTTTCACTCATATGTTATGGATCTGAACCATTCAGACCAGAGGAACAGCTTCTGTCCGCATAAGGTAAAATATTCCTAGTTACAAGTCCTCTAGTTTCTGGCATGTGATGGCTTCCTTCCTTCTCACCCTGCATGGCTTCATTCAATGCTTTCCTTTCAACCAATAGCATTGGAATTTGTTGGTCTATTCTCATATTCATGCCTTCATAAAAGTCCCTAATTTCAATGTAAAGTGGTTGGCATTCGTTTGTATCCATAATTGTTGAATCCAAGCACTCAAGACAGATTTTTCGACCATCATCCAACTTAATATATTGTACATTCCTTGCCTCCATACGTTCACAACTGCAGCATCGAGGAGTGTTATCATGTTCATGCGAAGGACAGTACCTCTGTCCTTAAAATGGATGGGCTCTATGCTCAATTAAGCCACGTGTTGGGATAAAATGGTTGCAGACATCACATTTTGGATTTCCTTGTAACAACATTTTTGGTATGGATCATTTCCTGACATGGAAAACTCATGTTCAGAAATAGGCTCACCACAAGCATGAAAACGAAAACACTGAGGATTCCAAATAGCTCCCATACAGCTCAAAAAGCGCCCATAGCCTATCGCAGTATTGCACCCAGCACAAATCTTGTGTCCTATAGGATAATCATGTGGCGAAGGATAGATAGCACTTTGAGATGAATACGTAGGGGAGCCAATGTCCAAGCTTGCTTTTAGAGCTCTAGCAAGTTCTTCATCGTCGTCCACTTGAAAACTTCCCCCTATGTTATTCTCCTTTCTTTGTTCTTCTTCAGAGAGAGAAATTGCAATAGCATGATCCAAATCCTCATTTCCACTATGTCCATGCCCATCCAAGGTGTTAGAAGGCATATCCCAATATCTATTTTCATCTGACAATACTCCTTGATATTTCCTCTCTAATATCCTGTGATTGGAGCCCTTAAAAATTTTATTGGAGCCTTAGAAATTCAACCGGTGTAATACTCTATAGCGCAGAAGATACAGGAACCGTCTGATCATAGGATCGACGGTTGTGATTTGTTTTCCCATTTGGATTTATCCCACAATGATTGGGAGGAATGGTTTATATGGGTTTATATATCTCATTCTTTCATACTCTAATTAGACACGTAGAGAAAAGGTATGGTGTGGGCTCTGAGTGTTTGGACTCCACAAGAAGATCACCAACTCGGATCCCGGGACGACCTATCAGGCTCCCTACCTTTTGCTATGCATGGCAAATATGTTCAACAACGTGGTGGTTGATATGTCAAAGAAACGGTGGTTCGTTGTTGTGTGAGGTGGCAGGCCATGTGGCAATAGTAAAGTGAAGAAAAGTTGAGGTGGCATATGTGTACAATGATGTGTCGCTACAAAATCCTTTATTCTGCTACAAATCCCAAATTATTAGTTGAATATCATTCTTTTCTCAAAGGGGTAGAATTTTTGAGATTACAAATCCCAAATTATTAGTTGAATATCATTCTTGTCTCAAAGGGGTAGAATTATAAGAGATTATATCCTCACCTCAGGAAGTCTATAAAATTATGTTCATCTAATCCAAGGATCTTGACCTATCCTGATCTTCTCCTATTTCCAATATCCCATGCAATCCAATCCCCAATAACCCCAAAATCCAAGATCAAAGGCTTCCACATGATGGAAACAGTTTTAAGGACTTTCCTCTAGTTCTAAACCATTCTTTGGTAGTGAGGAGGTATATGTATTTATGGTGGAATACTTTAACCCACAACACTTCACTTTTAGACTCTCCAAGCACCCTTTGTTGTTAAAGCTTTGGCCAAACATGAATGATGCTTCAATCCCTATCCCCCCACCCCTTGACTCTTTTGGAAGAGCTATCTTTTTCCAAGATACCCATGAATATGGTTTTTCTTCAGACTTCGTTCTCCATAAAACCGAAACACGACTTCATTATGTAGTCCATGGTACCTATAAGAACATAAGCTAAGGATACCCAATAAACAATTGAAGCCTCCATAACAAAATTCATCTTAACTAATCTACCTCCCCTTAATAGCCACTTATTACACCAGAGGTGTAGCCTCTTATAAATTTCGTTGATGAGACATACCCAATCCTTTCGAAGATAGTCATTAGGATTGATAACATTTCCCAAGAAATTTAAACCCAAATTAATGTCGACCATAACAAAATCAAATTAGGAGGTTATCCAATCAGTCGCCTCTTGATCAAGATTCATATAGGAAAAAGTAGATTTTCTTAAATTGCACATTATATATGTAGCTTCAATAAATAAATATAGTGTGTTCTTTAACTTAGTTATATCCCTTACGGATCCATTAAAAAAAGCAAGATATCATCTACAAAAAGCATATGAGAAACAACAACATTTCCACCTATTCTGATCCCCTTAAGAGTCCCATTTCATCTAGCATGGTGAGTTGCTCTACTTAGTCCTTCCATTATCAAGAAAAAGAGAAGTGGATCTATGGGACACCCTTGCCTCAAGCCTCTCCCATACCTAAAAAAAAATTGAAGTTGCACCATTAAGCAAGACTGCAAAAGACATTGACTGAACGCAAGAGAGGATCCAATCTACAATATATAGATCAAAACCAACCTGTAGCATAGCAAGTCTAAGGTATGTCCAATTGACCCGGTCATATGCTTTGGAGAAGTCAATTTAATAATGAATGCAAGCAAGTGCTTCATCTTGAATTTGTGTAAAGCTTCCTGGGTAATCCCTATTGCATCATGAATATGGCATCCTTCTAAAAAACCAAGTTGTTCAGAGGACACAATTGTGGAAAAGATGCCACTAATCATGTTTGTAATAATCTTGACAATAAGTTTATATATGCATTTACACAATGAAATTGATTTGAAATCCTCCATATTGAAGAAACATGAGCTTTGGGTGTTCTCGTTATTCATGAAAGAGATTTTCCAGATGTATGGTTTTCCAAAATTTACCATAAGTGATTGGGGTGCAAAATAATAAGTTAGTCCACTAGACATTGAGCTACTCTTTTCTACTTTGACGTTTTTATTATATTCTTGATATACCCTTTCTTTTTTTACAAATTTCTTAGGTTGATTTGGAGTTTTTTTCTTTCTTAATAAGGTATCTTCTTATGCCAATGCCATTGTTCAGGATGTTAAGCATTACTCTCATCCCAAACACTAGTTACCATCTTGAGCTCCTCTTTTCTACTTGGAGGACATAGAAGCTCTACCGCAAGCTCCACTTTACATTGAGGACACACAAATCTATCCAATCCATGTGGTACATTTAGCAAAGACTTACAGTGAGCGCAAGGGATCTGAATTTTGGAGGGATCAATACATGTCAGAGATTTTAAGTATTTTACAAAGAACACTAACAAGGACAGGCCTTTCATTTACAAACACTAGTTACCATCTTGAGCTCCTATTTTCTACATGGAGGACACAGAAGCTCCACCGCAAGCTCCACTTTACATTGAGGAAACAAAAATCTATCCAATCCATGTGGTACATTTAGCAAAGACTTACAGTGAGCGCAAGGGAGATGAATTTTGGAGGGATCAATACATGTTAGAGATTTTAAGTATTTTACAGAGAACACTAACAAGGACAGTTCTTTCATTTACATAATATCGAATATGTACAATATAGATGCATTCTTAATGCGAACAATGCTGCAATAAGGTCTGAGTGCGAGGTCTGAGTATGCACTGATAGATACATTCTTGGCATCTAGTATCAGCAAAAACTCCTTGGCTTTAACTTGTGTTTGTGAGTTCCAGCGCCATCACATGTAGGCAGAAAAAATAAAATATATTAGGCTGAAATAAGGCATTGGAAAATTTTATAATTGCTATCTAGTTATTTCGTTAGGGTTAGCATCACAAAGCAGTTGGCATTGTTGAAACACAAAGGGTAAAGGTATGACTGTTCATTTAGTCAAATATTTGTAAGGTCAGATTTCCCTTATAATTTATTGACTAATAACATTTGGTTGAGTGTGTTGTCAAACCTATTAAATGTTGGGTGTGTGTCATATGATCTTTCCTCGGTGACTTGGGTGGCTTCCTCTGTGACCTAGAGGTGGAACTATGAGGTGTTGGTCTAGAATTTGATGGGAGAGACTTGTGCTCATGCCTTGGAGAATAAAGAGAATAACACTTGGATCATTACAAATTACAGAAAACAAAGAGTTCAATTTCTCCCAATTTAAATAAATAAAGAATTTACTCAATCCTACCTGAACCTTGTTACTTTTTTTTAGTTATTTGGTTTGTTGGATTATCTCCTTTGGCTCATGGGACGAATCCCCATTGGCTGTCATGTTGTCATAGTTGTAGAAACTACATTATTTTAAGTTGAAGGGTAGAGGTTTGAATGGTTCTTCCATAAAACAACCCAGGCACCAAATTGAATCTCTCCCAAAGTTGGTGTTGCTGGCAAATTTCTACTGTAGATGGACAATAGGGACATTAGGGACAATAGGGACCTCATATCAAGTTGTATGTTGAGGATGGCATTTCTAAAACATATATATATGTATATGTATTACTATATGGATGTAATTTCTTCTAGTCAGTGGAAAAAGGGGATTAGATAAATGGGATCAAAACGAGATCAAGATTATTATGATAGATCTTAATAATTTTGTTTTGCAAAATAATCTTACGTGGTAGTTAAAAAGCTAGTTAAAATAATTTTGAACTGTTTACGTGGGTTTAATTAATGTAATGGACAAAAAACTAAACTTATTGATCAGAAAACTAATGGAATAGGCAGGAAAGGACCAATGATTTCACTAGTTGTGGACATAAATGTGCATGTGTTAAAATTGCAAAATTATTGCAGAAAATTGCAAAAAAGCAGAATTTTTTTTTAGAGAAGAACAAGTGATTACATGCATATCAATGGCCTCAAAGTAGGAGAGGAGATTGTTGATGCATCTTTAAATCACTTGAGTTGCTTGGAGTTGAGAGCTCAAGGAGAATCCTAAGAAGGAAAAAAAATCCCTAGGACAAAACTTTGTAGAAGCCCTATTCTAAGGCTCTAATACAGGTTCATCTAAGCACCAAGTAGAGAGGATACTATCATAATGTACACACTTGTTATATACTCATTTAAATTATCTATATATAGGACTGCAAAACTGTGGGAGAGCAATCAAAGTTTGACCAAGTCTTGAATAAAATACAATAATTTAGGTGAGTGATCTATTTGGACCAAGTCACCTAACATTGCAAAAGATAAAATTCAAAATAGAAAATAGATACAGCTCAAAAGTGTACTGAAGTACAACTACAATAGATGTTCAAATATGCTCAATAGGATAAGTCTCACCAAAGCCCAAAGTCAAATGATTTAGATTTGGCAACAACTTGAGAAACCAAAAATGAGTAGCTAGCTGAACAACGACATGGCAAACTTAACAATAAATCGACATATTAAAGAATGTAATAATTCCTAATGGTATCTCAACAAGCAATGGAGATTGAAAATGTTGGAAATAACTCAACATTAACTATACATTAGGTTGGAAATAACTTGTTGAGATTCCTCACAGTTGGTGAGACTTGCTAATCTATTGTTTTGCATCATTTGGTACTTCCAACCAAGGATGACAACTGGGATGACTATGGGAGCAAAAACAAAGTGGTATTACAAATAGGTAAGAGAATGTAAGGAAAATGTACCTGTGAGGAAGGTGAAACAATAACATTGACAATAGGGTTAATTCTGAACCTAGCCCCTATCTTGGCCATCCGTCTCTTTTTTGACTTTACTAGAACTGGACTGTATATTGTTGTGACATGATGGGTAAACATATTTGGGAATTGGGTATTTTAAAGCATAAGGTAATGACCTGGTTAGTTCCTCCACTCGTAAATTTGCTGCAAAAATTACACTGGACCTTACCTCTGCTGAGGTCGTTGCAAACCAACAAAACAAATCTTATTTTGCTAGATTTTTTA
Organism: Pseudotsuga menziesii; assembly: GCA_001517045.1. NCBI lineage: Eukaryota > Viridiplantae > Streptophyta > Pinopsida > Pinales > Pinaceae > Pseudotsuga > Pseudotsuga menziesii. The sequence goes on along the minus strand of LPNX010895383.1, from coordinate 50,548 downwards.
GTGTTTTATCAATTACTCATTAAGTGTTTTATCAATAACATAAAAAGCTTCAATAAGGTTAGTTTTTTGTCCATTACAATAATTAATCTTCCGTGGTCCTTTCCTGCCTATTCCATTCGGCTAGTTAAAAAGCTAGGGATGATTTCCTGGCCAATTTTCTTTCCCATTGATAGGTAAGCCATACCACTTAATTTTCACATATAAATTGAACAAAGAATAAATTGACAAGATAGATTGCACTAACAATGACATTTGTATTGTGATTTTTTTAAGAGCTCATTAGAATAACAATGATCATTTGGCATATTGAAAGTTTCTGTAGACGTTAGGGTGACTTCATGGTTGCATGTCATGCCAATTTTTTTTTTTCATGAATATTTGTTTACCCTTAGGCAGCAGGTCATGTCACCAGAAACATTGTACACATCTGGAAAGAATTAATTAAAAAACCGGCAAAGAGATTCAAGAGATACCATATTTAGAAAAACATCTGCAATATCATAACCATTTTGGACACGAAAGTACATTCCACCATAATTATATAAAATCACTGTACACTTAATAAGAGTTGTGATACAGCCATGCTATAATAGGAAATACAACAAGAATAAGAAGAAAACATCCATGCCATGGAAATATATATTGATTTTCAAGAATGACTCCTTTTGGAAGGGTCTTTAATGGGAAGACATATTGGACATCAGAAGTTGCAACTGCCCCTGCTCTTGAAACTATATCTGTACACATCCTCTTGACCTCATCCTGGTAATCGATGGTAAAAGTCTGGAACTGATTAGCAACATTTTTTGCTTCTCTATGAAGAAGTTTCAAATGGTCTTTCCGGACTTTGTATTCCCCATTCATCTGGTTACATGTTAACAATGAGTTGGTGACCACTGCAATATTTTTTCCACCATATTCTTTCGCAGCCTTTAGCCCTTCAACCAACACTATATAGTACGCTTCGTTGTTAGTAGTCCTTCCAGATAGTTCTCTCCTATTTTGGAGCACATGGTGTGTCGCTTGGTTGTGAAGGAGATAATATATAACTGCATGGCCTGGGTTAGGTTGACAAGACACCTCAATGTACATTGTCCACTTTTGCACCATTTTGTGACTACGCTTTCTATCACCTATATAAATGAGCAAGAAGTTTAATTAGGAAGCATAGAAACCAATAACTTTGTATTCAACAGAAAATCAAACCAATAACTTTATATTCATAGGAAAATCAAAGTTATATATATCATGTTGTCTAAAGGTTGATTACAAAAGCGTAACGGTTTAGGATAAAACACATTCCAAAAAGAACACTATAGTTGAATCTGAAAGGTTTATTACAGAGAGAATTACTTTAATTCTGTCCAACCTTTACATGTCAGATATTTTCATCATACTCTTCATTCAGTGAACTAGAAAATCTGCATTTCATCATACATTATGCAATCTGCATTGTAGGAAAATGACACTGACTATGTCTGTCAAGTCAGTTAAAAGAGTACAGAAAAGGTATGCTTTTCCATATTACTTTTATATTAAAATTGATACATAAAATTTAATAATAAAACTAGGTTGAAACCTACAGAGACTCAGGAAATTTGCAGGAAGTTTAAAGGAAGCTTATGGTTCAAGACAAGTTATGTGCAGTTTCCAGGTCTTAGTTGCATTAACCTTAATGGACCATATGAACAACTTACAATTTATAGCAGTTTGTAGGTCTTAGTTGTATTAACCTTAGTAGATATAACAAATAATAATATAACTCAAATGTTGATCATCAATATCATAAGAAACAGTTGATCACCTTCAAAGAGGTAAGGTTGATACATAGAATTAAATGATAAACTGTACAGAAGACTTGTACACACATGGTAAAAGATGAATTGATCTTATCAAAAAACTTGTATTTGAAATCACTTTGTGTCACTAAATAATTTTTTAAGTATTTTACAGAGAACAGTAATAAGGATAGGCCTTTCATTTACATAATATCGAATATGTACAAGATCGATACATTCTTAATGCAAACAATGCTGAAATAAGGTCTGAGTGCGAGGCCTGATTATGCACTGATAGATACATTCTTGGCATCTAGTATCAGGCTATCAGCAAAAACTCCTATACCATAGATAGACAAGAAACCATTCCATTAAGTGCCCAAAGTTTCTTGCTATTGTGACGCAGAAAATTACCCAAAATTGCTTATTTCATGCCCAAGGTTAAAAGTGATGTTGTTTGAAGCTCTTTAAAAGTATAGGGAAGCTTAGATGCACAAATTATTGACTAATGACAAGTATTAGCATGCAACAAAATTCTCATATTGCAACAAAATTCCAAAAACAGAAATTTGGATAGAACCAGTCAACCTCGCCTTGGATTGGAAAGCTACCTGTTAAAAGAAAACAAAAACAATATTTGTAAATGTAAAAAATAAAACAATATACAAAACAAGGTACTTTAATTTGAAAAAATAAACACAAAGTACAAACAAAATAACACTTCACACCTATTTCTCTTCATAGTGCATGCGTGTGGCCTCTTTGTTTTGGCGATAGACTATGAATAGAATGAAGGGTGATGGTATTTCAATTTCTTATCCTTTGTTTTATTTGGGGTGAGAAAGGTTCGTTTGCGACCCCTACATTGTGTATTTGCATTCTGGACCTTTCCATGATTTACAACAGTATTGTCCTCTCCATCTCTGTCACCTTCTTCATTTAGTACATTTTGGAAATTTTCTTTTGGAGTCTTTTGGACATTTTTGGACATTGGCAGGCCTAAACGAACACAATTGGGTGTCCTGTCAAATATTGGTGAGCCTAAAGGAACAGTAGCGAGTGTCCTGTCAAATATTGGCCTTCCTAAAGGAACACTATCAGGTGTCTTGTCAAATATTGTTGGGCCTAAAGGAACACTACTCGATGTCCTATCAAATATAGGCCTAGAAAATTTATCAAATGAACACTGAATAACATCCACATCTTCACCAACATCAGGGGTTTGACTCGTTCCTTCTCCTTGTTCAATGCATTCATTCATATTTGATGAAGATGGGTCACCAACATATACAATATTTCTCTACCATTATAAGGAAACAATGTCAATAAAATGGGGTTTCAATAAAGTATTTCCAATGTGTAACAATACAAGGAGCGCTTATAAAACTTACAGCGAGTGTCTCTTCAATGGACATGATATTGTCCTCAGGACTTTGTGAAGAGTTGCATACATTTCTCTGTTGCAACGAAAGAATGTTTTAAAAAAGTAAGGTTTTTTAAATACCTTGCAACATTGCTATTATATGCAACAAAACAAACATTAATTTGAATAGCAATTGGAAAAAATTACAATACAAGGAGCGGCTTAAAAACTTACACCGAGTGTTTCTTCAACGGACATGATTTTGTCCTCAAGACTTTGTGAAAATTCAAATGCAACATTTAAATCAATTGGAGTCTTGTCAAATGATGGTGGGCTGAAAGGAACACTTTCATATGTCTTCTCACATTGTTGAATGATTTCCTGACTGACACCTCCAGTTGTCATGTCACACAAAGAAAATTTAACATCTTCAAAAATATCAGGGGTTTGATTCAAATCATATGTAGACGATTGATCCACAGATATATTATTTCCCTACAGAAAAGAGAAAATATTGTCAATAAGATGGATATTAATTCAGGCATTTTCAATATGTATCAAAACATGGAGGGGTTTACGAAACGTACACTAACTGTATCGTCAACAAACATGTAATCATCATTGGGCAAATCAGAAGAGCTATCTAAATATCTCTGTTGCAATGATAGGATATTCAATAAATGTTAGTTCTCCAAATGCCATGCAAGACTGGAATTGAATAGGAATTTGAATAGGAATTGAAAATTCCTACCAGTGGTGACTCATTGAAGATTTTTCTTAGGGCCTCCCAATCTTTATCTTTGATAACCTTCTTACGAACAATATTCATTAGTGCAGATTTTTTTTCACTGGCTTGTGCATCATATTCAGTAACAATTCTTTTGACGCGTGCCACAACATCTTCACTCAACTCATCTGCACCTTTCACCCCCTATTACAAGAAAAACAAGGATAATAAGCTAAGCCAACGTCATTTTTTTAGTATGTCCGAAAATAAAACATCAATACAAGAATCATACCTCTCTTTGGACTTCTCTACGAATGGCAATAGTCTCCACAACCTTCCTATTCTTCTTAAACCGATATTCAACGTCGTAATTTTTTTGCTTGCGTTCTTTTTCCATTCTTGATGCAGACCGAAGCTTGTAGTTATGGCCTTACGGGGCACCGACATGCAATGTTATGGGTTCCCACCCATGCACTTGCCCATGATGTTTATTAAATGCACGACACTTGCTGCGTTGCAAACCATTGCACTCAACTCCCAAACAGTAAAAGAAGTTGCGGCCATTACTTTCCTTGATGAATTTATAAGTCAAGTCTTCTTGAGATGGTCAACCAATAACATATTTAGTTCATGTAGCTCAATACATCAATAATAATATTGGATTGTTCAGATATAACACGAACCTGTATTATGGCCATAGTATCAAAAGGCCAACTTTGGTTTCACAAACCTCCAAGTAAACAAAACCCTAGAAAATAACAATCTTTATACTCTTAGTAACAAATGTTATGCAAGACCATCCATTTTTGAAATCACAAATAAACAGTACAATATAGATGTTCGATTTACCATGCACATAAAATATTATTCTAGGAAATTCCAAAACACCACATAATCATTGGACAAGGACTCAAAACACCACATAATCCCTCTAGAGAAAACCTTTGGCCTTTGAGTGGGATGTGGTTTCCATTAGGACATTTTATACACGTGATAGGTTTCAGGGCTTTGACCATGCTAGGGGATGAAATCAAGGGCTATAGGCTTTCGGGAAAACAACAAGCTCCTAATCTTCTTACTGATAATACCTAGTAGATGGTTTATGCAAAACAAAGAAATCTAGGCAAGGCAGAGTTCCAGAGGGGCACAGTTCCAGCCGGGGCATAGTTCTTAGGGCTCAAAGGTCATGACAAGGTACCGTTACGAGGATTTGTGAACCAAGAATGGATCTCGAGGCTTTAATCAAGGCTGAGGGAGGAAATCAAGGGACTTATATGCCAAATGAAGCTTCCTAGGCTCATGGGCCACGATGAAGGCCTTGAATCATCACACATCCTCTAGATGGGATCATTGACCTTTGAATGTGATATAGGCGGCATTAGAGGACATCTTTTGATTACCGGTCATTGACGTATATTGTTAACAAAAACGAGGTGAACTATCGATGATGATAATGGGATCCAAGTGATTTAGTACATTGTAGTAAGTGTGAATAGTTGTCTTGGAGTCAAACACTTGTTGAATTTATCGAGTAGGCATTTGGTTTGGATTCTCTAGTTTCTCAGGGTCGGAATACAAAGGAATATGGACAGTTTTGGAAATTTGGGAATAATACCCTAGATTGAAAATCCATTCAATTGAAAGGTTTAATGTAGAGATAAATACCTTATTAAGGGCAATTAGTCTTCCATATTTTTTATCGTCGAGGCTGAGTTCCAGACGGGGCAGAGTTCCAAGCAGGGCAGAGTTCGTAGGGCTCAAAGGTTAAGACAAGGTATCGTAACAAGTATTTGTGCACCATTAGGACATTTTATACGCCAATGATAGGTTTCAAGGCTTTGACAATGCTAGGGAAGGAAATCAAGGGCTATAGGCTTTCATTGAAGCTTTTAGGGTTAATGGGCCATGAACAAGGTTTCAAACCACCATATAAGCGAAACAAGATACAGATCAATGAACCAAATAGATCAACCAGAAACCAAGAAAAAATTTACAAAATAGAAACTCAAGCATTTCCATTATGCCATCAAATACATGTCTTTGCAAAGTTCCAACCAGGGAAAAAATACCACCATTGAGGTTGAGGTCAAGCTTTTCATCCAAATGATGAGCAAACAACAAGCTCCTAATCTTCCTACGTATAATACCTAGTAGATGGGTTCTGCAAGACAAATAGTTCCAATCGGGGCAGAGTTCTAGCCGGGGTAAAGTTCCATGCAAGGCAGAGTTCCAGCTGGGGCAGAGTTCCAGCCAGGGCAGAGATCCATGCAGGGAAGAGTTCTAGACGGGGTAGAGTTCCATGTGGGGCAGAGTTCCAACCGGGGCAGAGTTCCAAGTAGGGCAGAGTTCCATGCGCGGCAATGATCCAGCCGAGGCAGAATTCCAGCAGGGGCAGAGTTCCAAGCAGGGCAGAGTTCTTAGGGCTCAAAGGTCAAGACAAGGTATCGTAACAAGTATTTGTGCACCATTAGGACATTTTATACGCCAATGATAGGTTTTAGGGCTTTGACAATGCTAGGGAAGGAAATCAAGGGCTATAGACTTTCATTGAAGCTTCTAGGGTTAATGGGCCATGAACGAGGTTTCAAACCACCATATAAGCGAAACAAGATACAGATCAACGAACCAAATAGATCAACCAGAAACCAAGAAGAAATTTACAAAATAGAAACTCAAGCATTTCCATTATGTCATCAAATACATGTCTTTGCAAAGTTCCAGTCGGGGCAAAAATACCACCATTGAGGTTGAGGTCAAGCTTTTCATCCAAATGATGAGCAAAGAACAAGCTCCTAATCTTCCTACATATAATACCTAGTAGATGGGTTCTGGAAGACAAATAGTTCTAGTCAGGGTAAAGTTCCATGCAAGGCATAGTTCCAGCTGGGGCAGAGTTCCAGCCGGGGAAAAGATCCATGCAAGGTAGAGTTCCATGCAGGGCAGAGTTCCAACTGGAGCAGAGTTCCAGGTAGGGCAGATTTCCATGCACAGCAATGATCCAGCCGAGGCAGAGTTCCAGTCGGGGCAGAGTTCCAGGCAGGGAAGAGTTCTTAGGGCTCAAAGGTCAAGACAAGGTATCGTGACGCGTATTTGTGCACCATTAGGACATTTTATACGCCAATGATAGGTTTCATGGCTTTGACAATGCTAGGGAAGGAATTCAAGGGCTATAGGCTTTCATTGAAGCTTCTAGGGTTAATGGGCCAAGAACGAGGTTTCAAACCACCATATAAGCAAAACAAGATACAGATCAATGAACCAGATAGATCAACCAGAAACCAAGAAGAAGTTTACAAAATAGAAACTCAAGCATTTCCATTATGCCATCAAATACATGTCTTTGCAAAGTTCCAACCGGGGCAAAAATACCACCATTGAGGTTGACATCAAGCTTTTCATCCAAATGATGAGAAAACAATAAGCTCCTAATCTTCCTACATATAATACCTAGTATATGGGTTCTGCAAGACAAATAGATCCAGTCGGGGTAAAGTTCCATGCAAGGCATAGTTCCAGTCGGAGCATAGTTCCAGTCGGGGTAAATTTCCATGCAAGGCATAGTTCCAGCCGGGGCAAAGATCCATGCAGGGCAGAGTTCCATGCGGGGCAGAGTTCCAACCGGGGCAAAGTTCCAAGAGGCCATGGTTTTAAGCGGGGAAAAGTTCTAGTCAGGGTAGAGTTGGAGCCCGGGCAGAGTTCCAGGCGAACATAGTTTCAAGCGGGGCAAAGTTCTAGCCGAGGCAAAGTTCCAGTTGACGCACAGTTCCAAGCGGGGTAGAGTTCCATGCGCGGCAAATTTCTAGCCGAGGCGAAGTTCCAGCCAGGATAGAGTTCCAGGCAGGGCAGAGTTCTTACAGCTCAAAGGTCATGACAAGGTACCGTAACGAGTATTTGTGCACCAAGAATGGGCCTCGATCCCTTGGTCAAGGTTGAGAAAGGAAATCAAGGGACTTATATGCCAAATGAAGCTTCTTGGGCTAATGGGATACGATGAAGGCCTTGAATCAACACACATGTTGTAGATTAGATCATTGACCTTTGAATGGGATATAGATGCCATTAGAAATTTTTGCACAATAGAGATTTGTCTAAGGCAACCACATAATCCTTCTAGAGCAAACCTTTGGCCTTTGAGTGGGATATGGTTGCCATTAGGACATTTTCAACCGGGGCAAAGTTCCATCCAGGACAAAATCACAGCTCCCTCTAGCAAACTTAACACCACCATTGACCTATCATCTATGGTTTGACGAAAACAACCCTTTCCATATGTAAGAAGATGATCTAAAGCGCCCAACACTCTTTGTATACTTTTACATTCGAGGAAATTTCGGGTCTAAAATGGGCCTTATAAGAAAATGTGCCAACAATAAATTTTGTGAGTTGGAATTCAGGAACCAATAGAATTTCAATAAAATGAGTCAACCATAATGATTGAATTGACATATTTGTCATAAAAGAAAACTACTTTTTTTGTTCGTATTTTCGACATATCTCCCTGTGTTTTTACTCAAATTTCGAGTGGGAGAGCTCGTTGGATGCATAATTTAATTACGCATCCAATGAGTACCCACACTGTCATCACATTTTTTCAGGTATTTCTTATTTTTGGGGTAGCGGGGCGTCAAAAGTATGCAGTGTGGGTACTCGTTGGATGCGTAATTAAATTATGCATCAAACGAGCTCTCCCACTCGGAATTTGAGTAAAAACACAGGGAGATATGTCGAAAATACGAACAAAAAAAGTAGTTTTTTTCATTCTTCCTCCAAAATTAATAACTATTATTTTATTATTTTCCTTAGGAGGCCCATTTTAGACCTCAAATTTCCTCTAATGATCGCGCTGCATTCAAACTATTTGAAGGAATGTAAGCACATGGCTATATTCCAGGCATCATAAGCTTCAATAGCAGCATCAAAGGGATTTGCAGGAATGAAAAATCAAGGTTGAGGTCAAGCTTTTCATCCAAATGATGAGGAAACAACAAGCTCCCAATCTTCTTACGTATAATACCTAGTAGATGGGTTCTACAAGGCAAAGAAATCCAATCGGGCAGAGTTCCAGGCGTGGCGGAGTTCCATCCATGGCGGAGTTCCAGATGGGGCGAAGTTCCAAGCGAGGAAGAGTTTCAGTCGAGGCAGAGTTCCAGCTATGACAGAGAATGGACACACCAAACTAGGAACCCTACATGCATCAACCTGCTTGGTCCCAGAACAAGATTGCCAGGAGACAACTAGGGGCCCTAGGGTACCTTATAGGGTCTTACTCAAGTCAATATTTTGTCACTAAGATCAGCACCCATGTTCTGATTATAACAGGGCTATAGTTGTCAATGCATGTGACCTTCCTAATACCTAATTTTCTTTAAGATTATTTGTAGACTCAATCCCATGGGAAGAGGCAAGTGCTTGCCTAACCTGTAGTTGTTAGCTTAGTCTGATAGAAGCCATGAAAGTGCCCATGATCCTGCCTTCCATTTACATGGCAATGGTCAACAAAAAGGATCTTGACCTAGTAGTTTATCTTCAGAATCCCCCTTTAGCATTCAGGGGAATATGGATGTTGTGCGAATTAGAACATGATTTTATTGCCCGTGTCAAAGACATTCTTAATACCTCACTTTCTTTGACATAATTTGTATACATTATCTATTGGCAACAAGCAAGTGCTTGCCCTATCCTATAATTATTAATTGTAAGATTGAGGCCAGCAAATAAACCATGATGTGGGAACCACTTACATGTGCCATAAGTTTAAATTTTGATACCTATCGCAGATACCACACATGAAAGCTTGTGTTTTCTACAATAAATTGTGTACCACACATGAAAATTTGTGTTTTCTGTAATAAATTGTGTACCTTCCATGTGCTACAGGCGAGTGCCCACCATTGTTGGGCATACAGTTTGAATCATTCACCACTCGCTTTGTTGTCAATATGTTGGTTTTACTTATTATTGGGCATACAGTTTGAATCATTCACCACTCGCTTTGCTGTCAATCTGTTGGTTTTACTTTTAAGAAGTGCAGTCCGCCCGAGAATAAGTACTTAGTGATTGAATGAATGAAATTTTTTAATAACGTTCACCAGGCTCAGCAGTCGACCAAAAGAATCACAACTCTAACTCTTCTCTATAAAATGGATGACTAACCCATCTCACCCATCATGTGTTCAGTCCAGGTGCAACACCCACAGCAGATTAGTTGAACTCTAAGGAGGGGAATTCTCCAACTATAGCCGGAGGAGACAATCTTAACTAAATAATCCAGTGTTGTTACCTACCATTTGTGGGGGCTAGCAGCACTCCATGCAGAATTTGCTCGAGGACCCACAAGATGCTTTATTGCTTTCATCCGACCGTGGCAGCAAGGAGAACTTTCATCTGAGAAAAAACATAATAGAAGTTAAGTAATTGAATTAGGAAGGGAGTTACTTACTCAACCAAACTGGCGAGCAAACAGGATGGGTTTCAGACTGCTGCTAGGAGATAATTGATGCCCAAACAGCCAGCTAGGATATGACTTTTATAAAAAAACACTTTACTTTATTAATCTTAGGAGGGAGATAAGGGGAAAATAAGGAAGAGAATAGCTCCGAAGAGGTAAGAAGGTCAAGCACTTTCCAAGAGATGGTAATTTTATTAGTGGAAGGGTGGCCTATCCATAGGGTAACTTTACGAGTTAAAAGGTGGCCTTGCCCTCCGTCCTTATCATATGGTAAATTGTCCTCTTAGAACCTGGCTTTATCATATTGTATTATCCAACATAAGGGTGGCCTATAGTGTGGTAGATTATCCTCTAAGAACCTAGCCTTATCATATGGTAGATTACCCTCTATGAACTTAGCCGTGTGACGCTGGAATATGGACCTTTAGAGGCTGGCCCTACCCTGTCAATTCTCACTCAATAAAATGGCCTTATCTCTGGAATATGGATTCAACTCCAGTCATACTCGTAAGTAAAAATGATGGTTCCTACAGACTCTGTATTTACTAGCAAGCATTAAATAAAATTACTATTAAATATAAGTTTCCCATTCCATTTCTGGATGAACTTCACGGTGCTAAGTATTTATCCAAGTTTGGTCTAAAATTGGTCTATTACCAAATAAGGATACGAGAAGAGAACATTCCCAAAATAGCCTTCTATACCCATGAAGACCTGTATGAATTTTGTGTAATGCCTTTTGGAATATCTAACGGCCCAGCTACTTTCTAGGCAGTGATGAATTACTTATTTTGTCCATACCAGCGAAAGTTTGTACTTTTGTTCGTTTATTAGATATTAGTCTACAGCTAAAATTGGAGCTTGCATCTCAAGCACATAGAGACAGTGTTTAAACTAGTATAAGATAATCAGTTTTATGCAAACAAATAACAATGAATTTTTGGGAAGGAAGAAATATAATTCCTAGGCCACGTTGTATCAGTGAAAGTAATAAAGGTAAACCCAAAGAAGATTGTTGCTATTAATGACCTGACCGCCATAGATCCCAACCTTCGTATTATGACATTTGAATGCGACCCTTTTTTAAGCCCTTAGTAAATATCACTTTTGGCCTGTGTTCCAGCAGTGGTATTTTGAATGCATAGTTGTGATGTGCTAGCCCTTGTTGGAAAGCTTATCATTTGAAAGGCCCTGGCTTTCCATTGTATTTTGTTAGATAGACCCTACCTACTTGTTCCATTCATTTTTAACGCATTACCTAGCAACCTAGGAAGACACCAAACTTTTGAAGATTGTTGTCATTCAAAGTTTAACCCCACTCCTAACATTTATTTCATTGTTCTAAAAGGTTCGCTTATGTGAAGTCACTTGGCCTCGATATGCCATGCGCCCATCACTCTTTAGAAAGAAGATGCTGCTCAAATATGGGTGAGTTTCGATTTAGTTTAAATGCCTATTTTGCCGAGTCTATACCCAACTCATAAAGAATGAAACATTTTTTTATTTCATATAAACTTTCTTTTAGTTATTTGCCTAACATTGGTAATGTGTTGTGTTGTTCACAATGGATGCACTGCAAACTCTTATAAATGGCTCCCAAGAAACAAATAAAGAAGAATCCGAAGGGAAAAGGGCCAATAACTGCTAAGATGGAAACTTAACCAAAATAGACAAAGATGTTAGTTTACACTAACACCTCACATCACACTGGTATAGACAATGCCCATCAGTGCGGGGAATTCTTTTTGTTGATCAAGGATGGAGTAGGACTTTCATCTTCATCCGAGCCAAATAAAACTCAGCAAGAGGATAAAGAATTTTCAAAGGTCATCTATTAAAAATGTTGTTGCAAGTTCAGGGCTTTGAGCCTGTGTTGAAATAGTTCAATGGCTCATAAAACATACCAATGTCGATGTGAAGAATATACACAATGAGCAAGGAAGATGTATAGCATCGTTCATGCCTAATGACTTGCATATATCTTCTAAGTTTTCCAGAGTAGAGGTGCTTGTGACTAATGAGTGAGTACGATAGTTTACTCGTACAAAGAACTACTATGAGATCATCGGTGAATGGTATGAAGAGGGCATAACATTCAAATCTTGAAATGCAATATCATATCCTACCACCAACCTCAAGGTGCCATACATGTACAAAGTGAAGTTAACCAACAGATTGTAAGGGGATAAAAGATCCACACAGTTGAAAAAGGCTTGGATGCCTCTCATACACACTATTATAAAGGATGCGAAAATTTTAAACTGAGAAGCTATATTATCTCACACACTAGCAGATGCAATTGGGATATATAAATATCATACATCAAATATGCAACATAATTTTATATTTTTTTTGTATTCTAGACATTTTGTGTGCCTCCAACACATTCCCCGAGATAGGATGGGTTTGGAGCCTATATTTGCCTCCCATTAATGTATATTGTCAAGTTCTGCGAGAGCATAAGTGAATGCACCACTTTGCTAAAATCTGTGATCAATTCTTTGCCCCATTGTATGAATGGAGATTTTGCAAACAATGTCCAAGGCTTTCAGATGAAACCATACAAGTTCTATGGTAAACCATACAAGTTCTACGGTAAATGGGTTATTGCTACCTAGCTGAAAAAACTACTTATCTCATAATATACAAAGCAACTAAGGATCCCCATACTCTGCTAACTTATGTACCAAGCAGTTTTATCATTTGAGAAATCGCTTACCAAACAACCCTACATGGACTCAATGCTTACCTATTTCAGTAGCAAAATTCTTTTCCAATTCGAATCTTCTACTATAAACTTGACTAGAATAAGATGTTGTTAGACAAATGCACTAAGTTTAAATTTTGATAGATATAAAATTCTTGTGTATGACAGATTGATTATTATTTTTGGGATCGAGGTCATCTTAATAGATTTAAGTTCTAATTCACACTACATCCATATTCTTGTGTTTTTTTAAGAGATTTAAAAGATATCATACAAATCAATCAAATTGGAAATTTTAACCTAACACATACCCTACAGACCAAATTTACTGAAATAGAAATATTTATCTTTTGTAGAATCATATACCTGGTGCTTTCTGATATCATACCAATCAATCAAATTGGAAATTTCAACTTAACATGTACCTTACATAATAAATTGACTGAAATATAAAGATTTATCTTTTAGAGAATCATATACCTAATACTTTCTGATTTATCATACCAAACAATCAAATTGGAAATTTCAACTTAACATGTGCCCTACGGACCAAATTGACTGAAATAGAAAGATTTAGCTTTTATAGAATCATATACCAAGTGCTTTCTGATTTTGATATGTGTTTTGTTTTACAGGCTTTTAATAAAGAAAGGTTAACTTAACAAATGAACAGAGTTGATTAACTTTAGCATATCGATCTTCATTACAAAGCGACGTTGATAGGACAACATATGGAAGTTTCGTGAAGGATGTGGACTCCTTCAAAGAGAATCGCCTTTCACTCCTAGTCCTGGTAAGATAGAATTCTCTGCATATGATAGGTGTAGTGTTGTGCAAAATTTGGTCGATAACATTAACAGTGGCAATGGAAATTGCAGGTTGATCATTCAATCGTGGAGAGCTTTGGAGAAGGTGGGAGGATTTGCATAGCAGCTGGGGTTTATCCAAAAACGGGAAGGGTTTTGGATTGGTCGATTGGCCCTCTTTTGACCAACCTTATAAATGATGTTGTGTTTAGCAATGTGGGTTATAGTACACTTAGCAAGGATGGGATTTATACTCTGGCCCAGTGTTGGAGAGACCTTAGTATGGATCTGTTTAGAGAGTTCCTCAACGATGAGTACCGACTGTTAGAGTCTTGCTGGAGAAGATCTAAAGAAGGATAGGTCATGTTGGGGAACTGCATGATTCGTTATGCCACACACCAGTTTTATACTCTCTAAGATTTTATGCAGACTATCACTTGGTTGAAGAAGGAAGTGGCATAATGCTTACTTGGTTGAAGAAAGAAGCGGCTGCTGACGGGTATCCACCATGATAAGGCTGAAAGCAAGAGTCCCTTGTCAAGCTACCTACAAAAAGAAAACAACCTGAGAAAAATATTCGATGGATTCCACCACACAGAAGGAAGAGTAACTCAAAATGTTGGATGAGTCTACCTGCGACGACTGCTCGAAGGGAACTTGCACTCCTGAAAGGGAATGACTGTTGCCTGCACTCCTGAAAGGGAACGACTGCTGACTGATAAGGCTGAAAGCAGGAGTCCCCCGTCAAGCTACCTGCAAAAAGAAAACAACCTGAGAAAAATATTCCATGGCATCCACCACACAGAAGGAAGAGTAACTCAAAATGTTGCATGAGTCTACCTACGATGACTGCTCGAAGGGAACTTGCACTTCTGAAAGGGAACGACTGCTGCCTGCACTCCTGAAAGGGAACGACTGCTGACTGCTACAGGATTTTAAAGACTGGTTCGGTTTTTTGAAGGCTAGCCGACAATCATACTCGCTAATGGCAGAGAGGTAATGGGATCATTGCAGGTGCAGAGCAGGGGCAGGTGCAGGGGGTGGGTTCACGAAGAGGGGGATCATTGCAGGTGCAGGAGGTGGAGTTTGAATGATGGTGCAGTGGCAGGAGGGACTAGGTGGTGACGTAATGGCATGAGGTGGGACCTCCGGCATGGAGAAAACGGCGACGGAGATACGAAGACGACGAGGGGAGGAGTCTAACGGTGGAGGGTGTAACGGGGAGGAAGCAACGGGGGGCCAGCAACGGAGAGGACAGGGTCACCGATGGTCGGAGTTGTTGACAATGGAATTCCTATAGCTGCCAGCTGCAAACTATACAGCAGCCTCTTCTGATGTCTCCACCATTAAAGCAACTTCTTCCTTCTGTCTTTCACCTGCAAACATGGTTAAAAAAAAAAGCAGCAGTTCCTAAATCCTGCAATCCCTGCAAACATATAAGTGACTGGTTGTTTATGTAAAACAGAGACAATCTAGCAAAACAGGGGACAGACTTATAACAAGGGAGCAGAGCATTTTTTTGTTGAACTAAACTTTTCATTTACACATCTGATATTTATAGAAAATGATACAGCAGATTCATGAGGTATCTGGAGCCTTCCAGATAGTGGATAAGCATGTGGCTTCATCTAGAAGCATTTAATTCATCAGCTGTATTTACAATTTGTCAATAGGGCAGGTGGAACAGGAACAGCAAAAGTCAAGGAAAGGAGGACGGTGCCTCCATTTGGCTTCACCGACTAACATTCTCCCACTTGAAGCTAAATGAAGGCTTCTTCAATGCTGCTCCGGAGATGAACTCAAGTCACCCCCAATCCTACCAATCTCCTACATAGCTCTTGCTTGGTTTTGGAAGAATTTTAGTGAACATATCAGCAGGATTCTCATCTGTGTGAATCTTTTCTAGCTGTAATTGCCCTTCTTCCAGTACTTGTCGAATCCAATGTTACCTCAGGTCAATGTGCTTTGTCTTGGAGTGAAATGCTGGATTTTTTGCCAAGTGAATGGCACTCTGACTGTCACAATGCAACACATACTTATCTTGTTTTATTCCCAACTCTCCTAGGAATCGTTGCATCCACAACATCTCTTTGCAAGCCTCGGTTGCAGCTATGTATTCAGCCTCAGTTGTGGAGAGGGCTACTACTTTTTGTAGCTTAGATACCCAAGATACTGCTGCACCTGCAAATGTATACACATAACCAGTAGTGGACTTTCTGGTGTTCACATCTCCAACCATATCTGCATCTGCAAAACCTTCAAGCATAATCTCATTGTTACCAAAACATAAACAATGATGACTGGTACCCTTGAGATACCTCAAAATCCATTTGACCGCTTCCCAATGTTTCTTGCCCAGATTGGCAAGGAACCTGCTCACTACTCCCACTGAATGTGCAATGTCCGGTCTTGTACACACCATGGCATACATAAGGCTGCCAACTGCTGAAGCATAAGGAATCTTACTCATTTCTTCTTTCTCCTTGTCATCACAAGGACACAAATCAGCACTTAGTTTGAAGTGAGCTGCAAGAGGTGTGCTCACTGACTTGGCATCCTTCATATTGAACCTGTTTAACACCTTCTCAATATATTTTTCTTGTGACAGCCATAGCCTTTTCTTCTTCCTGTCACGTATGATCCTCATGCCCAATATTTGTTGTGCTGGACCCAAGTCCTTCATTGCAAATTGGCTTCCCAAATCCTTCTTTAATTTGCTAATCATGTTCTTATCATGTCCTACAATTAGCATGTCATCCACATATAACAATAGCATAATATACTTTTATTGGTCATACCTCTTGATATAAACACAATGGTCAGCCTCTAGTCTACTGAAGCCATGCTTCAACATAAAAGCATCAAATTTCTTATACCATTGACGAGGTGCTTGTTTGAGCCCATAGAGGCTCTTCTTCAACCTGCAAACCAAGTTCTCTTTGCCTTTTACTTGGAATCCTTCCGGTTGCTCCATATAAATTTCCTCCTCAAGTTCTCCATGGAGGAAGGCTGTCTTCACATCTAGCTGTTCACACTCCAAATTTAAAGCAGCAATAAGACCAAGAACAACTCTAATAGATGACATCTTAACAACATGTGAAAAAATTTCATTGAAATCAATACCTTCCTTTTGGGCAAAGCCCTTTACCACCAATCTTGCCTTGTACCTTTCCTTCTTGCCTTCACCATCCTGCTTGATCCTGTATACCCACTTGTTTTGTAGAGATTTTCTTTCTTTAGGAAGCTTGACTAACTCCCAAGTTTTATTTTCCAACAGGGAGTCCATTTCTTCTTGCATAGCTTTCTTCCAATCCTTGCTATGCTCATCATCACAGGCTTCCTGAAAACAACTTGGTTCACCATCATCAGTTAGCAAAACATAGTTTGACGGTGGATACCTTTGTGAAGGCTTATGGGGTCTAGTAGACCTCCGAACCAACTCTGGTGGTATATTTTCCACCTGGACCTCTTGCAATGGCTGCTGCAAAATTCCTTCTTCTTGCTGTCCATCATTGTCTGCTTGTTGTCCATTGTTTCCTGCTTGCTGTCCACCACTTTCTGCATGCTGCTCATAGTTTTCTTCTTACAGTGGTGGGATATTTTCTTGCTGTTCTACAAACCTGTCAGCAATTTTCTTGACCTCCATATTACCTGTAAGCCTCTTATACATTTCTAACTCATTAAATATGACATCCCTGCTTCTAATGACTTTGTTGTTGACTGGATCCCATAAACGGTAACCAAACTCACTATCAGCATATCCCAGAAAAATACATCTCATTGATTTATTATCTAACTTACTTCTATGCTCCTTTGGAATATGCACAAATGCTTCACATCCAAAGATTTTCAAATGAGAGTAATTTACCTTCTTTCCAGTCCAAACTTCTTCAGGAATGCCATTGTCCAAGGCTGTAGTAGGCAAACGGTTGATGAGGCAGCAAGCTGTTCTTACTGCTTCTGCCCAAAAGTGCTTTTCCAATCCTGAATTTGACAACATACTCCTCACCTTCTCCATGATAGTGCGATTCATCCTTTCTGCAGTACCATTCTGTTGAGGAGTACCCGGGACAGTCTTCTTATGCTTTATGCCAAACCTGTTACAGTATTCTTTGAATGCATTGGAGCAGTACTCTCTACCATTGTCTGTCCTTAAACACTTGAGCAGCTTGTTAGTTTCTCTTTCAACACTAGCATGAAATTTCTGAAATGTTCCAAATACCTCATCTTTTCTTTTCATGGGGTAAGCCCAAAACCTCCTAGATGCATCATCTATGAATGTGACAAAATATGCGGCTCCTCCTAAGGACTTCACATTCACTGGACCAAACACATCAGAGTGTACTAATTCTAGGAGATCTGATTTTCTTTCATGGCCTCTTCTCATAAATGACACTCTGCGTTGCCTACCATATATGCAATGCTCACAAAGATCAAGTTCAAAGGATTTCAAACCTGGAAGCAGATTTTTGTCAAGAAGAATTTTTAGGCCCTTCTCGCTCATGTGACCCAAGCGCTTGTGCCATAGATCTTGCGAGCTACCTTCTTTTGCAATAGCAACCACATCTGATTTCCTTGTTGTTGCTCTTAATGTGTACAACGTTCCTGCCTTGGATCCTTTAACCATGACCAACGCCCCTTTACAAAGTTTCCAGCCACTTTTGCCAAAGGTTGTGGAGCAACCTTCATCATCCAATTGTCCTACTGAGATAAGGCTCATACGCATTTCTAGGACATGCCTGACTTGTTTCAGCAAGATGTCTTGTCCATCCTTTGACTGGATTCGGACATCTCCCACTCCAACAATATTGCAGTGGTGATTGTTTCTCAAGTGCACTCTACCATAATCACCACTTTCATATGAAACAAAATTATCTTTACATGGAGTTACATGATGAGATGCCCCAGAGTCAAGGATCCAATCTATGCTACTACCAGAAGTATATAAGCATGCATCTTCTACCGAAACAATAAATAGGACATCACCATCTGAAACAACTGCAGTGGTCTCACCTTCATTTATGTTGGCTGACCTTTGGTTTGTGTTGGTCGGTTTTTGCTCCTTTTGCTCTCTCTTCCAGAACCAGCGATCTTTCTTCATGTGTCATTGTTTTCCACAATGAAAGCAAGTGAGTCTTCCTTTTCTCGATCTTGATCTGCCCCTGGATTTTGAACGCCATTGTCTTCCTCAATCCATTTTCCTACCACGATCAGCTATGCTTAGAGCTTCTCCTCCATGGTTTTCTGTCATTGTTTTCCGTCGTAGCTCCTCGTTCATTAGATTGCTGCTAACATCATCAAACTTCAAGGTCCCTGCAGGTGCTGAAGTGCTTATGGCTACCATGAGATTATCCCAGCTATCTGGCATGGAGCACATGAGGAGGATGGCTCTGATTTCATCATCCAAGTTAATTTTGACAGAGGCAAGCTGGCTGGTAATTATATTGAACTCATTTAAGTGCTCTGCAACTAAAGCACCCTCCTTCATCTTGAGGTTATACAACCTCTTCATCAAGAAGACTTTGTTGGAAGCTGTATTTTTCTCATATAAATCTTGCAGCTTCTTCCATAGAGCCTCTGCTGTCTTCTCCCCAGCCACATTGAAGTAAACATTCTTAGCCAAATATTGACAGATTGTGGCAATAGCTTTCCTGTCAAGCTTATTCCAATCCTCATCCGTCATCCCTGAGGGTTTCTTTGCCAATCCCTCAATTGGTAAAAACTGGTCCTTCAAAATTAATATATCCTCCATTTGGGATTTTTATAGGGCAAAGTTTGCCCCATTCAGCTTCTCCATGTCACTCGTGGCAGTGACCTCCATGCTGCAACTTCCAGAACCTGCTCTGATACCAGTTGTTGACAATGGAATTCCTGTAGCTGCCAGCTGCAAACTATACAGCAGCCTCTTCTGATGTCTCCACCATTAAAGCAGCTTCTTCCTTCTGCCTTTCACCTGCAAACATGGTTAAAAAAAAAGAAAAGCAGCAGTTCCTAAATCCTACAATCTCTGCAAACATATAAGTGACTGGTTGTTTATGTAAAACAGAGACAATCTAACAAAGCAGGGGACAGACTTATAACAAGGGAGCAGAGCATTTTTTTGTTGAACTAAACTTTTCATTTACACATCTGATATTTATAGAAAATGATACAGCAGATTCATGAGGTATCTGGAGCCTTCCAGATAGTGGATAAGCATGTGGCTTCATCTAGAAGCATTTAATTCATCAGCTGTATTTACAATTTGTCAATAGGGCAGGTGGAACAGGAACAGCAAAAGTCAAGGAAAGGAGGACGATGCCTCCATTTGGCTTCACCGACTAACAGGAGTGTCGGCGCGACGATTGCCGCCGGACAAAATCGTTGCGTCGGTAGCTTACTCCTAAAATTATACATAGAACTAACCAACGAAGGGAAAGTGACCACCGTCAACCGAGGGAACATTCGAGTTGTGAAAGACCAGACCGTCCGTTGTAGAATGCAGCTTACTATGACCATTCACGAATAAGGAGCCATGATGATAGGCAATCGAGACATGAAGCGGAAGACTCCCCACATAGCTATCAACCACAAAATCCGCAATTAATTCCACCACGTAACCAGCTGGAGGGCCCGTCAATCAAGCAGCCTATAAATAAGGAATCAAAGCAGAGTTGGGAACAATTTTGCAAAGACTTGGTACAAGTGCAACTCGAGATTTCAGAACCTCCATACCCTATCCTTACACCAGTAAGTACGTCCGAGATGGCTCCAAAGAAATCCACAGTCGTAACCAAGTCCATGAAAGCAACAAAAAAAACTAGAAGGGAAACAAAAGAAGTTGTCATCATGCCAGTAAAATCCATCCTAACTAGAATAAAAAAAGCATGCACATAAGAGCAACAATGGAGGCGATACTGGAAGGAATTGAGAGAATGGGGGATACCAAATGATAAGTTGACAGACGAAGCACACAAATTAGTTATCGCTTGCCCTTGCTAGATACCTTCGACGGCCTAAAAGACCTATTAGCACGATATGTTGTAAGCAGATACCATCAAGGAAAATTTTGGCTTGACGAACCTGTCGAAATCAACACTGCAATGATTGCATGAATAATTGGCTTTCAATGTAAGGGAGCACCAGTTCAAGTCGGTGTCAAACCAAACCTCATCAAATAAATCACAGGAACTCCAAAATGAAAAAAATCAAACGGCTTGTAATCAAAAAAATCCAATATCAAACATATAAATATGATTCCATAATAGTTTATATTTGTTTGGAAAACACAGGTCGACCATCGGACATCGGACTCGATATGCTAGAAGTTTTAAAAGTTATAGCTAAAGAAGACAAATTATTTAACTGGGTTTAGTACCTAGCTGGAGTAGTTACATATACGAGTGAAAAGTGTCGAGAGTCGGGATGAACCATTCGGTACCCCTCTTTACGCATTTGGTTAGAAATGACCAGAGTAACCCCAGTCGATGACCTAGCATTCACACAAAATTTGGAACCAATGGTGAACAATTTCAAGTAATTTCAACCCCAAGGTTGCACAAAAAGACCTGAAGTAGCCAAGATTTGGCTCAAAAACTAGTTTTAGGTGTTAAAAATCGTATCATCAAGATGGAGAGTTCCATAACTTGTTCGTCAAATCCTGCCACCGACTGCAAATATTCAACTAGAACTTGACTTTTCAAAAGTATGGTATATGCAGGGAGAAGCTAGATCGAAAACCTAGTTGGACTACTACCCATCTGTCGAAGACATTTTCAATGACTTAGCAAAGCAGTCAAACACAGTTCATCCAATTCCAGAGTCAACATGGGCAAAAGCTTAGGAGGTACAACATCCATTGACAGTTGGAGAAAAAGAGGAAGCATATGAAGCAGGCATTTACATAGAAATTTTTGGGCCCAAAGAAAAACAAGAAAACCCCTTAGCTAATGTTGTATCACATAACCAACCTAAGCCGACGTTCACAGAAAAAACATCAGGGGAAATGACAAAAGATGGCAAGCCTCAGGTAGAAAAACAGTCATCTCCTGACTTAACAACAGAAAAACGGGCTGTAGTAGTATAACAAGTATACACAATATCGCAAAAATTCAAATCCAGACACTCCAAGAAATAGAAATTTATTCTTTATGCGCCGACTGAAGATGAATTGTAGGAATTTCATCCTCGGGCATAACAAGCGATATGTGATACATTTCTCAACAAAGTCACAGTTGAACAGCAAATTCAGAAAAACTTAGAGGAAGAAGAGCAGCAAGCCAAGGTACAATTTCAAATAGTCGACCATGTTTATGTCCCAGATAACTCACCTCCACCTTCCTTGAACCCCATTGAAACACCTGATGAAGCCTCTTATCTTTCAACCCTTCAAGACCCCAACTTCCTAAAGTTCCTCGAATAATTTCCCAATGAGTTCCCCAAATGGAAAAATATGTTACCAAGTGACCTATCCTAGAATTGTCCTAAACCCCAGAATCTCAAGCAATCCCTCCTCCAGGATAAAAACTGTCCAAGCAGCTCAAACTACCAAAATTACCCCATGTGGTAGGATATCACCAGGTAACAATGGAAAGGGTTTCACCAAACCCTCTAAGTACCCAAGTGTTCGCAGATTCCACAATCACCACAACTATTGGTAATCCGACTTTTCCCCATCCTATTTCAGTGGATATACAAGATGTAACCCAACAGTTCGTTCTGACTATTATTCCCATTCTGACTACCTCAATAAACATATCGACCATGCCTACCATTTCGACTCGGTTATTCCATCAACACCTATGCCTACATCAACCATTCTTGTTTCCTCTACTTCGTCGTCCCATGCTCCATCGAGCATCCCTATACCAACTTCCACTTCAACCACTGCATCCGCTCCCACTCCTTCAGTTATCAAAGCTCAATCCAGTCATCCAGGCGAAGAAGCACCCCAAAAGAAGAAGCAAGCACAAGACGACTCCACCAAGACCACATTTCAGTCAATTATAGATTGCTTGGGAGCTCCAACCACTTCAGACCCTCTTGCAGCAAAAGAACATGAACTAGAATCAATCTTATAGACAGTTGTCAAAGAGCAAAAGAAAATATGGTCGAAGGATAAAATAAAGTTCGACGAGATCAAAGACTAGCGAAAGGAGGTACTTCACACCTGCGAGGATATGATCCAAAAGATAGAACCAACACTATGTGGGCCCCCTAACAAGAAGTCCCTCGACCAAGTCATAAGAATAGCCAAAATGAGCAACATTGCTTGATCAACAGTATCAATTATTCCTCGATCGACTCAATAAGCTTCAAGATTATCATTATGGACAAGTATTTGTCGAAATGAGCAAAGTGAAAAATAATTTAGCAATCATATTTCAGAATAAAGCTTTTGCTGACCTGACAACATTTTCGGACCTTGAAAAGCAGAAAGAGCTTGAACAACATAAATTAAGGAAAGTACATAAAAAAATCATATAATAGTGGTTGACCTTCGCCAGGATATCACAAGCAAAAGTCGCCCAGATAAACTCTCAGATAGATAAACTTCTCGTTGATGCCTGCAACCAGTAGTTGATTTTAGGACCTGATTTGGCAAATATCAAATACAATCCAGTAACAGAAAAAAAATTCTCCACGAACACATCTCACCACTCTCAACCTCAGCATTCAGACAGTTCCCCATGAATGGGAATACTTTCAATACCGACTTGCCTCTTCTGCCAGCGCACAATAGCCAATCCATGGCCCCACCTTAAGTGCAACATCCATAACCAATTTTTTTATAAAGCTTTCAATTTTCAATTTCCCTATTCTCTTCGGGACGAAGAAACATTTTTTTCAATCCATGGCCCCACCTTAAGTGCAACATCCATAACCAATTTTTTTATAAAGCTTTCAATTTTCAATTTCCCTATTCTCTTCAGGACAAAGAAACATTTTTTTGGTGGCGGAGATGTTGGAGGAGCCTAGTCGACCAGCCGACTAGGTCCTCTGCCCGAGTATGGTCTGTTCCGATCGGTTAGTCGACCAGCTAATGGTTGGTCTGATTGTAAACAATATGTATATAGGCTGGTGATCCAGAAAGTAGTATCTTGTGTACAACATCTTGTATTTGTTAATAAAAAAGGCTCGTGTTGTTGTTCCACCTACTTTGTTCTCTCATGTGTATGTATGTTTACTTTATGCATTCATGACTTATTGCTAGTAACTATGTATTACTAGTAACCTGTGCGATCATGGAGGCTACAACAGGAAACTCCATCGGGCATAGTGACGCTTGCGATCACGGAGGCTACAACAGGAAACTCCATCAGGCTACAACTATGTATTCATGACTTATTGCTAGTAACTATGTATTACTAGTAACCTGTGCGATCATGGAGGCTACAACAGGAAACTCCATCGGGCATAGTGACG
Source organism: Pseudotsuga menziesii (assembly GCA_001517045.1). Lineage (NCBI taxonomy): Eukaryota > Viridiplantae > Streptophyta > Pinopsida > Pinales > Pinaceae > Pseudotsuga > Pseudotsuga menziesii. The sequence continues at coordinate 26,315 of LPNX010895383.1, read as the reverse complement.
CTTGCGATCACGGAGGCTACAACAGGAAACTCCATCAGGCATAGTGACGCTTGTTGGTAGTGTAGATAAGGTCGTGTCAATGTCCAGGATCCACAAGGCTATCCAAGGCTAGTACCTTTGGAGGATAACTAACTAAAGGAATGCAAAAATGCAAATGTGCTTAAATGATATATCCAAAGAAATGCAAAAAGTGAAAGTGAAATGAAAATGAAAAATGCAAGTGAAAGTGAAATGTGAAATCCAAAGATATGAAACAAGGGGAGACTTGTTAGAGGCAAATATATGAAACAAGGGGAGACTTATTAGAGGCAAAAGGGTGTCTTCCAAGCGCTTTGTCCATTTGTGAGACACCATACTTCTTTATTGTTCGTCATTCCAGCAAATGTCACAAAGATCATTGAAGTCCCTTTCTCTCCAATGGAAAATCAAGTCTTTCCTATTGTCAATCTCATTTTGACCAAACCTATGAATCCTACTCATTCCATTTCACCCAAGAGAGGGAGGATTGATCTATGGATTACATTGCAATTAATGTGAATAAGAGTATGTAGAACGGTTGCTTTTGTCTTATGACACATTGAGTTATGTTCTTACTTATGTTGATGTTGCATTGATCACCATTTGTATAGCATGTCTTGATGTTTATTCGTTTTCCAATATTAACCGTGAATAGAGTACTAATACCTCCTGCAAGAATCAATCACGATTATATGCTTATATTGAGTTTTACTCAAATTTTTAACCATATTTTGACTTTTTGACCTGATCAAACCTTGGTTTGACTTGGTCAACGGATCGAATGTGCATATGGACCCCACTATAGTTTATAAGCGTCCATATCATTTCCCTTCGAGGCTAATTGGACCCCTCCAAGTGTCAGTTGTTGAAGAAAAGGATTAATTTGTTATTATTATAAAGTCTGTGGGAAATAATTAAGCCTATTTTAAATTATAATCTTGGAGTTTGCTTCACATAGATCATAGAAGATTGGTATGGGGTGTATGAGTAATGGATCCTAGTATTTTTTAGGCCTCTCAATCCATCTATGCATTCATAATTACATTACGGGAAATGGAAGATCCATATTTTGGAAAACTGAATACTTATTATGATTTCTAGCTAATTAATTAAAAATTAATAGATGATTATGACTTGAGATGTGTTGCCACCTTTCACACACCTGGGTCACGTGGCAGAAATCTTCAAGCCACTCGGTGTGTCCTTGGGGGCAAGTCTCGATTCAAGGTTGTCACCTTGTTCTTGACTCCTCCATTTAGGCTCAACTCCTAACGAAGCCAAGGGGGGTAGACCCTATTAAGTTACTAAGGATAATTACTTAGTATGGTGATGTTAAACTAAATGAGTTACTTAGGAGTTTGAAATTTAACTATAGACAATCAAAGATAACAAGATACAAAAATGAACACACGAAAGCACAATGCTGAGACACAATATATATATAAAGCAAGAAAATAACTAGTGCCTTAGAATGGGGTCAAAAAATAGAAACAATGTACTTGCATGTGCTTGGAGTGAGTGTTTTGCGATTGCCTCTTGGTATGTTTTAAGTTAAAATTGAAGTGTGAGTTGATTAAAATTAGGCAAAGGGGGGACTCCAGATATACCCTAGAGTACTTGGAGTATGTCCAAAACTAAACCTTCACGGCTACTCGCAAGGAATATGTGGGCTGAAATGGAGTCTCTAGGGCTATTGTTCATAACGCACCCGTTAGGGTGTGACAGAGATCGGCGCCCTGAGGTCACTTTTCAGAAGTTCCCGCTTCCTTTGGGTATTTTGCCACCGTGATGGTTCGATCTAGGTGTTGGATTTTCACCTGTTGGTTTGTTAATTTGGGAGAGTGAGTCCTAATTATACTAGTCACTCAAGTGCTTTTGATATAGCTTGACTGATCGGACGAACCGCAGCCAAGTGCAGAGCATACACACTGGAGTCTTGTCAATTTTAGTAAGTTTTAAACTAGGTGTTCTTGTTTAAAAGAAAAACCCTCCAGGAACCTCTTTCGATCCAAGTGGATCTCAATCGGGGAATCGAGGAGGGGTTAATTTTATAATAGTTGAAAAACAAATTATCAAAAGAAAACAGATACACAATTCTAGTTTTCTAATTAGTCCTACCACGAATCTCTTTCCCCTTTCAGGTCAATCGGGAAGTCGTGGGGTAAGTATTAAGATTACTTTGAAATATAAAGTATGGAATATGAAATTAATAATAAAATAAATTATACTACCCTGCAGATTAGATCAATGCTAGTTTGAAAAGAAATGAGCAAAAAGCAACAAAAAGGACACCGACGCAAATCCCCCTAGGGGGGATGGGGAATGGGCTCGAAAGAGCCTATTCAAAAAATAATTTTTTTAACAGCGGTTAAAATATCAGAGAACTGATATAATTCCTCTTGATCCTTATATGGATTGAAATCAAGAGATTACAAGGTGCGAAAATCAAAGGTTTTAGTCAAATGGGAGACCCCTGGGGGGATTTGAACGCTCCTGAGGACACTTCCGAACAGCAGCTTCCTTTATTTTCTATTACACCTTCTAAAAACCAGTGAGCATGTTAGAATAACATATGCCCAAAAGCACTTTAAGAGTACCTTTGGATCAGCCTACCTTAACTCAAAAAAGATGAAGTTAAAACTAGCTAAACAAGTGAAAAAGGAACCAAGGAAAGCAAGCTTTCCTTGGGATCTTGGCTTGCTATTTGTGCAGCCAATGAAATATGCACTAATTGCTGGATTTATCTTTTATAACAGCAAATAGAAATCTAATTCATGCAAGCTACAAGTTTTCTTTAAATTTCCATGCAAAAGGATGATTTCCCTAAAGCTAGATCTAGAATGCTTATGAAACTTTTTAACTGCAAGATCTAGACTATGGGCTTTGATAAGATAGATCTATGTTGGAATTACTTTTAAGATGATAGATCTAAGCAAAATCAAAGCTATTAACAAAGTAACCGGGTAAAAATGTTGATTTTGAGGGAGGAAGAGGAGGAGAGAAATGCTGGTTTCCTTGAAGATCCACAGTGGAGCTTTCAGGTGGAATGTCGAGAGACTATGCCTTTGGAAGGTTTTGAAGAGAGTGAAGAAGCAAACTAGATCAGCATCCTCTCCAATGTAGGAACCTGCAGCTCAGCTGAAATCAAAGAACTTGCCAAGAAACTTGTGAGATCCGATTAGTACATACACAGAGATTCAAGATAACATGCATATAAGCTTATAGGACATGTTGAATCTAGATCTCTAAACATGCATCAAAGGAAAGAGATGGTCAATAAACTTATTGAAAAACACCTTTCCTATCAAGATTATAATAAGCCTATTATCAATCTTAATAACGGATCTACAAGCAATTAGCAAAAAAATGAACACAGATACAGGTTACCTCAGTAAAATAATGGCAATAATCATCCACACATGTAATGGCACAACACCGTCTAGCCTCCAAAGCTTTTCTTTATTTCAAATGAAGAATAACAATAGTACAATAGCAGCAGCACCTCAATCCCAGTTCTAACTAGCTTGGAAGAGGCTGCTATGCTTGGATATATACAAAAACTAGGCGATCCAACCCAGGGGGGGCGCAAATCCCAAGGAGATAGACCAAATATGTTGATGGAGAGTTCATCAATGCATGATCTGTGTCTAACTGAGCTAGATCTAAGTCTCACTGAGTGCAATTGTCAATCGGAGAGCTGATCTAACTGACAACTCAACCTGTTGACTGAAGCATCCACCAAAACTCATCCAGATGAGCCAAAACGTGTTGAGGAGAGAGGGAGGGCGAAATTCCCCATAAAGGATGCTGAAGATCAACTCTGGATCTGATTTGATCACCTCCTTCAGTCAAGGATTTGTCAGATCCAATCAATTTGCTTCAGATCTGACTGATTTCAATCAAATCGGCTGAGAATCCACTGATTTATGATTTTGGATTTGCTCCATTATTCATCAATTTATTAATTAAAATAATCAATAATTGATTTTTGGGGCGTTCTGACCTAAGTGATGGAAAATCACTCAAAACTAGGAAATAGTGAGGCCATGGGTTTACATGGTGCTCTTAGCTTGAAAATGAGCACCTACATGATTGACACTAATTATTTGTCCCACTTTTATTACAAAATCAATTTTTCCAATTAAACTATTAAAAAATAGCCTAAGTTTTGGAAAAATTAAATTTTTAATAAAAAACACTGAAAAAAACTAAAAAAATGAAAAAACTTAGGGGGGCTTAGACATGTTCATATGACTCGACCATGATGTCTAGCATGCTTATACATTGACACATAGAATCTAATAACCTCAATAGGCCTAAATGCCAAGCCGACCACTCCAACTTTGGAGGTATGGAGTGAAAAACTCAGAAATTATCAGTTGTTTATTCAACAACCAATAATAACCAAGGGAAAAAAACACCCTGGGCTGATTGGATTGACAAATAAAGTCTAAGAGACCGATTCTTTTACAGACACTATCATGCTAGAACATTTATTACAATTCCCCCATGGGGTATGAACATGTGATATAGTACAACAAAGCTTCCCAGAAGCAAGACTGAAGGTTCTCTGAAGTCCGAACAAGTTATCCTTGTCCAGTTCACCAGGCTCACTTGATAAAAATACCACTAAGTACAACTTAGGTGGTAACATGATGTATGACTTAGGACTAATGAATGGAAAAATGTGTTTTGGTTATGATGTTATGGCCCCCTATAGGATTTTCCCCACTTTTCCTAGAAAATTATTATGTTATTATGTTACATGCTTCATTTCCCCCCATGGGGGCTTCTTTCTCCCTAGGAGGCTGACTTTATCTCCTGGTGACTTATAACTTGATCTAGTTATTGATGTAAAAGTGGATATTGGTTCCATAAGGGTGAACTAATCCCCCTAGGATATTATTTGTTATATCTCACATGTGTAGCATTCATTGTATATTGGGATTATGAGGTAATTCAACCCCCTCACTTAGATTTGATCATTTCTAACTTGATCCATATGATAAAGTGAAATTAAATATCCACCATTTATTGTTTCATTGTATATTTTAATCTCAATTGTCCATTAAAAAGTCGGTTAGGGATTTAGCTCCTCTCTTAGCTATCAAAGAGAGTGAACTCCTTATTTGTAAATGACCCTTGTCTCTTGGAAGCAAATTATAATAAAATTTCTCTTGTGCAAATTCTTGGACTCGTGATAGAAAATAATGGTTTCTCGTTATTTGCAAATTCCTTCTACTCCTAGATCATCATCATACTCCATATCCTAGAAAAAAATTGAATTTTTTAGCTTGCAAGAAGAGGGCGACTTCACTAGAGCAAATTGGGGTGACTCTCTTACCTTAGGGAATCTGCTCTTTTGTGTGAAAGGGGGTTATTTTGTGAATGAGATAAATTTTGTTATTGCCATGTATTTCTAACTATGTCTTCTTATTACTCTTGTTGCACAAATCAACTTTCAAAGTTCCAAGTTAATTTTTAGTTATTGCATTTATCTTACTAATTATTCTCTTGGGGTTTTGTAGGACGACTTGCATTGGGGATTAATAGCAATTTGGTCTGGAGGGAAAGATTGATCTACTTGGTGATGTTGAAGATGAATAAAGGACCCAAATAAACCATCTATATCCAATTATGTACTCAAATCTATTATAGCATAGCTTCTTAAACCATTTGTGAACAATAAAATTAAATAATAAAACCCTCAAAAAAATTATTCTAGTCACATACTTAGTTATTTATGTTTTTGGCCACTTGGGTGTTTTCCATAACATGATTTTGGGTGAATACATAGAAAAGGTGTCTTCTCTTGGAGTCCATGTAACCCCAAGATCTAGGCACTAGTCACGAAACCCATTTGACTTGGTAATGCTTGGCATCTTACTTGTGAGCGTTGAAAGATTGAATTTTTGTGAAACAAGTTTATCTTGGGTTAAGGTTTCATCTTAAATTTAATCCATATATTACCTTTATTAATATCCAACAGATTTCACCATTCTCTGAAGGGTAGCAATTTGGATCATTCAACCCCTAGCTTTCCTAGATCTCCTAAACTAACTCACTATTGGGTAATTCCATGAATTGGATTGCATTTGAAACACCTAGCTAAGCCCTAATCAATCCATATAACCATATCTAAGTAGTCATTTTCATATCTCTGGGAATCTCTTCTCATGGTACTCATTTTTACTTGTCAAATCTTCAATAGTATCCTATAGCTAAAAGGGGTTGGGAATCTAATCCTAACTTGGGACACCTCCCATGGATAGTTTAGTTCACCTTGTGTGGATTAAAAAGCCTAAAGAGAGAGTAAACCTATTTGAAGTCATCTTTAGCAGAATAATATTTCTTAGGTATCATGTTCTTAGATCTCATGATCACTTTGTCAAGCATTAAAGAAATTTGGTATACTAAAGGTTGATAAATATGTGGTCATTGAAGATGGCCTAAGATGCAAAAACCCAAGTGGGATAGTTCCCATATGTGTTAGACCAAAATAATCTATCACACGATTATGAAGGAGATGTGCATTGGAGTTTGTGGTGGACATTATGCTCCTATAGCCACTATTGCATAGATCCTGAGAGTTGGTTATTATTGGCCCTCCTTGTTTAAGGATGTTCATACTTGTGTGCGATCTTGTCAGAAAATGTCAAGTCTTTGTAGGCAAGCTAAGGTTGCTTGCTTTTCCTTTAAATATAGTCATCACTAAAGCTCCTATCCAACAATGGGGAATGGATTTTGTGGATCGATTAAAAAAAATCAAGTAATGGTTTCAAGTATATTCTTACTTAAGCAAGTTATTTTACCTATTGGGTTGAATCCATACCTACTAAGAGAGTGATCACTGGTGTGGTAGTCAAAATTCCTGAAGAAGACATTTTTTCAAGATTTGATGTCCACTCAAGATCACAATTGACAATTCCAAGGCTTTTAGCATGATCAAGATATCAACCTTCTGCATGCAACATAGTAATGTATTGTATGATTCTTCAAATTATTATCCTCAAGGAAATGGTTTGGTTGAATCCAGAAATAAAATTTAATTTCTTTATTGAAGAAGATGATTGGGGAAAACAAATGAAGTTAGGAGAATAAGTTGAAGTACACTCAATGGGAAAATAGGACCATTACAAAGAGTGACAGGAAAATATCATTTTCAGCTAGTGTATGGACAACACTATAGTCCTCTTATAAATTTTCAAATCTGAGTATACGAGTTGTTACAACAGTATAGTTCGGACAAAGACGCAATACAAGCATGCATAAATAAGTTGGTTGAGCTTGAAGAAATTAAAGGGAAGCATTTGATCAAATGGTAATTCAACAGGAAAAAACAAAAGAAACATTTTATCAAAGTACCAAAAATGAGAACTTTAAGGTTGGTGATGTGGCCCTTTTATGGGACAATCTTAAGGAGAAACCAAGAAATCATAACAAGTTGGAAAATTTATGGTTTGGACCTTTTTGTGTCTCCAAGATAGTAAGAAATGGATTTGTTCGCCTTCACACCATAGAAGGAGAACAATTGAAACTTCCCATAAATGGTAAAATGTTGAAACATTATTTCCCTCCAATTAAATAATGATTAAAGTCATTTTCTTTCATTTTAGTTTTAAGATTAAATATTGAGCTTTTGATTATTTTATATTTATATTTTGTTTTCTTGTTTCTAGCTTCACATTTGTTAGCATTTTATTTTCATCCTATATAGATTAGATTTCGTTTATGCATAGTTAGAAAACTTTGAGCACTTTATTTTTTTCCAATTATTTTCTTCTTATTATTATTAGTATTATTGTGCGTGTGTGAGTACTTATGACCAATCTGTGAGAAGGGTATATTTTGTTAGTGAATGCGTTTTGGTTGTTGAACTAGATATTATGTGGTTCTTAATCATTCTCTCCCTCATAGAACTTATCCCCCATGGAGCAAGATGTTATACCCGATTATATATGGGGATGGTTGTACCCTCATTTTTGTTGAGCAAATCAAGGATGAGATTTATTTTTTTACCTGAGTAGAGCTGATTTTCAAAGTAGGGTTATTTGCGGTTGCTAAGTTATGTATCTTTTTCCATTATGTTGTCTTGGGATCATTCCATATCATTATATTTGCAGAACCAACTGCATGCCTTGAGCATTTTTTGTTTATGGATTATATGGTTTATAGTTATAATTGTAGTAGATGTTACTCATGTTGCTTACACTTGTGATTCTAATGAGCATGGTTAGTAGGAATGTTGTGTAGATTAATGTATAGAAGTAGACATTATTTTGACCAAATACCATTAGCTTTACATCTCTTGATTATTACATGGATCATAAACATATTTTGGTTCCACCTTTGACATTTCCATCTCCATGTCATGTCACCCTGGTATCTTTAAACCCATTGGCTTGGATTCATAAGATTGACTCTCAATCTCCCCTCTACAAAATCTTCATTATGAAGGCCTCTTGTTCTCCTTGGTTTTCTCGGGTTTGATGTGTGAAACAAAGTTTTCTAATTTCTTATGCTTTTCTACTTATAAATCCCTATGGATTGGTTATGTACTAGGAGAATTGGTTTTTTGATGTCATGATTTTATGCGTGTAAATCCCTGTATAATGGCTATGCACTAGGATAACCTCCTTTTAATGTCGTATGCTTGTCTTCTTGTAAATACCTGTGGACTTGATATGTACTAGGATGGAAAGTTTCCTTAGAGATGTGCTCCCTAGACTTGAACATGAAAGAATTTTTCCCCATTCAATGCCTCAAAAATGGCACATGAAGCAACTCCAAGTCCAAAATGCCTTATACCAGAATGAAAGAAAGAAAATGAAGACCAAGTGAAATTGCAAAAAATGGGCAATCAAGAAAAATAAGCAAGTCCAAATTTGCATGTTCCTCAAAGAAAAATAAAGACCAAGGTATAAAAAGAATAAAAACAAAAAAAATCCAAGAAAATAAAAGAAGACAAGTCCAAGAAGGAGCTAAAAGAGAAACAGTCAAAGAAAAAGGGATTGTGTCGGATTGTTAAGGTTGATGGAGTATCATATGCCTACACATCATCTATTTATGATATGCCTTTCCTAGTGTTTTTTTATTAGTGAATGTCACAGATTTCCCCTTCCCCACTTATCTTTAGTCAATTAGTCATCTTGGACCAATCCTTCATTTGACTAGCCTTGTTGACTTTGTTCACCCACTTCACACAAGAAGAATGATCCTTGTAATACTCTTGATGATGGTTTAGATGGCGATGTGAATATAAAACATTGATTTAATGCTATGTATAATTTATGCAAGACTTCCTATGTTTGAAGCTATGTGATGAGTCACATGAGTCACGTGTGTGATGTGAGTATTGTAGCTCTAGTGCACTATCAATATATATCATTTGAGATAATATTTCATCCTCATAGAGGCTTTAGATGTGCCATTTCATTATTGGACAACATTGTCCAACATTGGCCAAAGTCGATTTTTTTTTACTTTTTGACTTGGTCAACAAGACTAGCCAGTAATATGTGGTCATTCTGCTTCACCATTCACCATACTCTAGCTTTTTGAATACAATTGGACCCTTTCAAATGTGACTTTCAACTATTATGGACTAATATACTTTAAATTAATGGAATTGCCTAAGTTTACAATTAAAAGAAATTATGTCTTGCTTTTATAATTTGGAGCAAATTAATAATATATATTGTAGATTGGATTTGGCATGATTTTGATTGGTATGGGATATTAGAGCAACAAGGAATCCATCCAATGGAACTCCCGAGTGATTCGGACAAGAATTCATTAAGATCTAATTAATTGGAATTAATTAATCAAACTTCCTAAGGTTTGATTTAAAAAACTCCTTCGTCACAAAAGCATGGTAATGTGAAATCTAATATCCAAGGTATTAACTTGGGTTTTCATGAAATATGGTTCTAAAGACAAAGTGATAATATTCTAGCAAATAAATTTTTGTATTGACCACATTTCATCTTGATCATCAAAGGGGGTGCACTTCTCTCTCCTATGGGACGCACTTGATAAAAAATATAACCAATCTTCACTCTTGGCACTTCCAAATTAGCAAGAAGATTGTTATGGGTCCCCACTAATAATTCCAACTTAGCATTTTAGCTGCTAAGTTGTATTTTTTTATATGTAAAATGGGTTCAATGATGCCCCTTAGGAAAATAGTAATTTCTAGCAATTAAAAAATGCAATAAGTGGTAAATTATCTCAACCATTGATTTGGATTTTGTATATTTCAATATCAACCCTTAATCCTTGTGATTAGGGATTGTTCTTCTCTCTTATTCTATACAAAAGAGAAGCTAGATAATTGTAAAAGACTTTTGGAGAGTCGCTTTGCTACATCAATAGAGAAATCGATTTCATCTTTTTCCTTGGTGTTTTGAGAAATTCTTGTTGGTAATCATATTTGAGGCAGGAATTTACTGTATTCATCGTGTGAAATATCCCTCTTGGACTACCACTTAAGGGAGTTATCTCTACAAAAAATTTTGGTTTCTCTTTTAGTTATTTGTTTTCCCTTTCATACACTATTCTTCACTTGCTAATGAACATAATAGCTTGGGTTTAAACTTCAAAATTTTGATTGGCACTCATTGATTATTTGTTCTTTTGTAGGATTAAATAATATTGGTCTTCAAGGGCACCTTACACTAGATATTTGGAGAGTTTTCTTGAAATTAATCACCAAATGGAGCCAACACACAGCAAGGTATTGTTAGGGAGAGGGAAATGACTCCATCATTGAGGAAAAAGGCACCAGGTCAGCATTCCACACCCTTTTTCTTTGATGGGTTTTACTTCTCCTCCACTAGTGAAATCACCCTTTCCACTTTTAGAATATTTAATCACTAGATATTGGTAGTTAGTCAATATATTGGATTGGAATATCATCCTAGGTACTTATATCTCATATATGTAACTAAAACTCATTAAAAATAACCTAGGAGAATAGGCACTATTCATTTTTCGCTTCAAATATTCAGTCTGATAACTAATTGCTAGTATTTAGTAAATTTGAGTTTTTTGTAAACTAAATTTCTAAACCATAATCTATAGAATATTGAGTTGTATTATAGTTGAGATCTTCCTTAAACATATTTCAGCACCTATATTTATCTCATTACATTCATATTTAGGCCTTTTAAACTCTTAATCACTAAAAATTGAAATTATTCAAGTTGGAAATTCACTAAATATCAACCTGTAATAAATTCTAAGTGGCCAGGACATTAATCCTCATAAGAAATAAGAAAGAATAGGTCACTTCCAATCAGTAGGGGGTCATTCTACCTTCAAAACCCATCATCCCCTTAGCTATTTCAAGGTATACATTTTCCCTTTTGCTAGTTCATTTCAATACCTTGTTTCTATACAAAGCAGTCTTGTTGCTTCTAGGTAATGTTAGGATTATAATCCTCCCTTGTCCAATTTGTTCATTATGTCTAAATCAAGAGTCATGTCTAAATCGGGAGTCCTTTCAATCTATTTTTAGTCAATAGCACCATTGGGTCCACTTGGCCTAATTGGGGCACATGCATCAGTTACTAAAGTGTGGGGAACACTAATTGAGGCCAACTGCCACTGATTGCACTTGCATGCATTAGTTTAGGAGACTCATAGATCAATTCCTAAAAATTAGGAGCCATTGGGAGTGTCGATACCAACCTCCATCAGTTGAGTTCAGTTGGTGACTAGTCAAGCTCAGTTAGGAGTCAGTTACATTCAATTCTAGTTCCCTACACTCATTTCTATTCAGTTAGCGCTAGGATTGCATGGCTGCATGCAGGTGAGGCACATTTACTCACCTACCTTAGTTAGTTAGACTAGTCAACACTGAATTAGACACTTGAGTTTGGATTTTGAACTCCGATGAACTTCGATAATGATTTAGACAAGGTGAGTTAACCATTCAATCAAGTAGAGTCCAACCAATTCGAGTTTCCTCACATGGATTCGAATTGCATGTGGTTATTTAGCCATTGTACTTCATTGTAATTAATTATCTAATTACTTTTGATTAATGAAAGCATTCACAGTTGCAAGCCATTTTTGCATTGTTTCATTCTTCAATTGATGAGTATATTGTATGATCTATCTTGTGAGTTGTGTGTTGATCCACACATCTATGTGCTCAATTTAATATGGTATCAGAGCCTCGACAGGACAAGGCACTTTTCCTACTATAGATTCATACTTGGATCAAAAAAAAAAATTGAGCAAATTTGCTCCTTCTAGTACTACACCAGAAGCGGAGAATTTACCACTTAATACCCCAAGCAAAGGAATTGTTGATCAAGCTTGCTTGATCAACTAAGTTGGGTGTGAAGGAAATTCCAAAAGTGCAGACTGCCGACCTTACTTTGTCTATTTGATTGTGTGATTTATAGGTTTATCAATCTCCTTCATTGCATTCGCTACAACCAGCTCAGTCTCCTTCACTGCATTCGCTACAATAGCTCAGTCATCATCTTTGCATTCTAAATGGCTCCTCCAATGGAGCTTCTCACTCCTTTTAACTACCACCAGTGGAAGGAGGAAATGGAGATGCAGCTACGCTCCAAAATACTCTTTAGACTCACATAGGAGATAGAGAGAGAGCCAATTCATTATGTTGACAAAGAAAAGTATTGGAACATGCTTGATGAAGCATGCAGATGCTTGTGCCTCTCAATCTCTCGAGATATTCTCTTCCACATCAATGGATTGAATACTCCCAAGGAGGTTTGGGATAAGCTTGCTTCCTTATTTGACAAGCAGGATGATCTAAGGATCTATCAGCTAGAGAATGAGTTGATTTCTCTTCATCCAGCCAATTTCAAAACTCTAAATGACCTCTTCACCAAATTCAAGCATCTAGTGTTCCAATTGAAGTTGTGTAAGGTTGAAAAGGAGGATGATCAACTCATCCTTTCCATTCTCTCCAAACTTGGTGCAAACTATTCAGTCTTTGTATCAAAATTTCATTCTGTGAAGTTCTCTACTCCAAACTGGAAGATGCCTACTCTTAACTCCTTCATTGAATATCTCACTCAGGAGCATGACAAGTTGATCCAAATGGGGATCATTCGATCTTCCAGAGATCAAGCATTGGTTGCAGGAGGACCTAAGGTAACAAATGATAAAGGGAAGCAAAAGGATGAGTCTCCTATAGAGAAAGAGCAGTCAAACGAGCCTTCAGGTTCAAAGAGAAGCAAGAGTAATGGCAAAGGAAAGACACTATGTTCTTATTGTGGAAGGGGCTTTCATCCAGAAAGATCATGTATGAGAAGAACAATTGATGAGATGGCTCTTCTTCTAAAGAAACATAACATTATTGTACCTGCTACCGCAAGGAAGGCTGACCATAGAGAAGAAACTAAAGAACATGAAGAGACATACCATGCATTGAAGGCTAGCTTCTCAACAACACATGCCTTCCTCATTGATTCTGGAGCTTCCAATCATATGGTTGCATCCAGAGAATCATTCTCTTCCTTGTAGTCTTTTGATGGTCTTAGTATTCAGATGGGAAATAACAGTAAAATTCAAGCCAAAGGGAAGGGTACTATCAAGCTTGAACATGGAAAGTTCAAAGATGTGCTTTATGTGCCCTCCTTAGCTGCAAATATGTTATCTGTATGCCATATGACTCATACTAGCTCTCCAAAGTGAGTGATATTTGGTCATGACTCAGTGGAGATCACAGATATCTCTACTGGGAACATCATAGCGAAGGGTGTTGTGAATCATGCCTCCAAGGCATATGAGTTCTCACACTTCATGCCATTTCCAGAACCAGTGCACTCTCAGCAACTACTTGCAAGGGAAGGTATAAACATTCCATCTACTTCTTTTGCAGTTTCCACTTGTATTGTAGAACCAGCTATATCAGTTTATGAGATTGAGATTCGGGGTGATTCGGATCTAGATCCAGTCCCTACTCCCAAGCAGGAAGCTAGGAAGATGACTGGAAATCCATCTGACATTCAGAAGGGAAAGACCCTTGCTTTGTGTCATGCAATCTCACCTCCTTCAGAGAGATGCAACAATTTCCCTGTGAGATGCTACATGGAAAGGGTTGATCGGTCTCACTACATTCATAAGAATAGAGTGGATCATACACCTCTTCATCCAGCAAGAGGCAAAGGTTACATTCCTCCTTCCTTCCATCATCATTTTGGGAGAAGATGGAGAAGTCTACATGCCAGGCCCCAAGATACATGTGCACAGAACATCATGCATGCTGCTCCGCTACATCACAGAGATTGCAGCAACACATTTTCAAGTTTTTCAAACTTGAATCCTGATTCTATCTGCTTAGTTAGAGGGGGTGCTTTTTTCCCATGTGGTTTTTTCCCCAGCTCCTTGTGTTGAGTAGTTACTTTACTTTACTTGCTGTAATGGATGACCTATGGTCTTAGTTACCAGGGCCCACAAATTGTCCAAGTTAGCATTTAGGGGGGGTGTTAGGATTATAATCCTCCCTTGTCCAATTTGGTCATTATCTCTAAATCAGGAGTCATGTCTAAATCGAGAGTCCTTTCAGTCTATTTTTAGTCACTAGCACCATTGGGTCCACTTGGCCTAATTGGGGTACATGCACCAGTTACTAAAGTGTGGGGAACACTAATTGAGGTTAACTTCCACTGATTGCACTTGCATGCATCAGCTTAGGAGCCTCCTAGATCAATCCCTACAAATTAGGAGCCACTAGGAGTGTCGATACCAACCCCCATCAGTTGAGTTCAGTTGGTGACTAGTCAAGCTCAGTTAGGAGTCATTTACATTAAGTTCTAGTTCCCTACACTCAGTTCTATTCAATTAGCGCTAGGATTGCATGGTTGCATGCAGGTGAGGCACATTTACTCACCTACCTCAGTCAGTTATACTAGTCAACACTGAATTAGACACTTGAGTTTGGATTTTTAACTCCAATGAACTCCGATAATGATTTAGACAAGGTTAGTTAACCATTCAGTCAAGTAGATTCCAACCAATTTGAATTTCCTCACATGGATTTGAATTGCATGTGGCTATTTAGCCATTGTACTTCATTGTAATTAATTATCTAATTACTTTTGATTAATGAAAGCATTCACAGTTGCAAGCAATTTTTGCACTGTTTCATTCTTCAATTACTAAGTGAATTGCATGATCTATCTTGTGAGTTGTGTGTTGATCCACACATCTATGTGCTCAATTTAATAGGGAATACAATCTTTGTTGGTAATTACTTGGAACACTTGGCTACGGACACCTCTCGTGGTTAGATTGAGTTTGTCTTTGGCGGATTCAAGATAGCTAAAGATACCATGTCCATGTGACACTTTGGGGCAATGTCTCAATCAGGTTCCACTAGTCTAGTTGTTGATTAATCTTTGCAATTATTGCACTACTGGGTTGTGTGACAACAAGATCTATTTGGAGGAGGTTCAATATCACCATGAGGGGGGGCATATATGAGGTTAAATGTATAAGTAATTGGGATCAACCTAAAGAAAGACCCACTTTTTAGGCTAACCCCTATTATATATATACATTGAATCAGCATAGGCTCAATTTAAAACATGGGTCTTTTTTAGGCAGACCCTTACATATACATTTAACCCATATATGTTCCCCTTAAGGTTATATCAATAATATTGTTTCAAAATCTTGCACTTCTACACAAAATTACTCTTGGGAATAAAGCATAACACCTAAAAAATGGGTCTTTTTAGGTAGACCCCTATTACATATACATTTAACCCCATGTCCCCCTTAGGGTTATATCAATAACACTATTCAAAAAGCATGCATTTTTGCACAAAATAATGACTCGTGTACATAAATCATAATACCTAATATGGATGGTGTGGTTAGTTACACAGGAACCATGACATAATAAACTAACATGTGGGTTCAATCTTACCTCCATTGAGTCAAATCAATTTAAAGCCCAAACCTTGGATCCAAATTTATTTCCCCATTCTAAAGTTGAATATAATTATAATAGGGATATTAAAAAATAAAATTTATCCCTTTACATGCATGAGCTCTATGCTTCCTTTTTTTTTAAATAAGTTGATCTCTTTGCAAGGACTCTCTTAATTATATCCCCTAGCCCACAACTTAATAGAAAATATATGTGAAAAGGGATGATGTCGACAATACTTAGAAAAATTTGACCATAGGATCCTAATGATCCACTCCAAAAGCTAGATGTCTCTACTCAACATTTCAAGCACTAAAAGAGCATACAAATGAGGGAAGTTAAGCTTTTAGACCATGTTGGAACCTGTAAGAAGATTTGAACATAAATGCCATAAGAAAACCATATAGCCAAATAACAAAAAAGAATTTGTGTAACCATCAAGATGAGTTAGATCACCTTAAAACTAAGAAATTATGCCAACCATAATTGGCAAGATGCCTAGCCCGGTGGGCTAGCTCAAGTGGTCGAGTGTTGTAAGTTGTGAGCAGAAGGTCTCGGGGTCAAATCCTCGGGAGGCTATACATTTCTATTTAAGGGCCTCACTTGATGACCCCATCGGGTTAGCTTTGTAATCAGAGTAAATGGGTGAGACTCCTTCGTGTGGGCCCCCTATGCATTGTTCATGTGGACGTAACAGGCCCCGCTGGGGAGTAGGTGAACCACACTATAAAAACAATGTCAAGATGCTTTATAAATTAAATCTAATACACAATCCAATTGCAAAACACACTAAAATAAGGTGTCAAATGCTCTTCTAATCATTGCTAATGTGTAACCATGTTGCACCCAATGTGCATTTTAGGCCGAACACTAACCAAAATTAACATGACATAATGAAATGAAATTTAATTTTAACATAAAAAAGAACATATGCTCCAATGATTTTATATTTGCAAACATTTGCATTCATCTTTAATCTCTTTTCTCAAAGGAAATGCAAAAATCTTTACTAAAATCAAAACCATTATAACAATTGAGTAAGTATCATTAGTGTTACTCAAGACCCTGTAATAAATTACAACAAATTATAAAAAGGAACATAGGTTTGAATAGGCAAACATTCACACTCATCTTGAATTCCACTTCCTCCTCATAAGCCTAGTAATACTTATCAAAATTTAAAATAAATATAATAATTGATACCACCCTAACTCCATTATTGACTCTATGTGTAGCTTCAATCATATTAATCAGGATCACATTACGCTAAAATAATAAAATATAGTAAACTAAAAGTTCTTAACAAAATTTGCTTTGCATAAATGTTAAATAAAAAACATTTCTTAAAAATAAGTTTAACTAAATATAAATAAACTTTGTTTTTCTCAAAATACGAATCAAAATATATATAAAATACTATAAATCAACAAACAATATTATGAATCGATACACATGTACATCAATGTTATTCCTTCCCAAGGTGGAGAAGTATTCAAGAAGAGCTCCATATCTAAATAAGCAATGACAGTTAGATATCCTCTTTGGCCCGGATTTAAAACTAACAACCACCTTTCTAAAATGGTAATAGGATATCCTCTTTGGCCCTGATTTCAAAAAAAAAGCACCCCCTTTCTAAATTTCGTAATCCTAGCTAAAAACTAAATAGTAAGATCTAATCTACATACAACTTCCAAATTGGGCAACGTTGCTTAAGAATGTCGTGAAATTGCTTAAGAGTGTCATTTTCATGAGATAGAAATGCATGGTAAATGGATAACACCCTTATGAATATGTGTTGAGAATATATCCATGTGGGTTGAGAATGTGTTGAGAATATATCATATGCATAATTGTGAGACACTTGGTTTATAAGACATCCATGCACTAAATGTTTTGTTTATTTAGAAAATGGTTTTAGATTGGAAATTCTCAAGTGAGTTGATGTGAGAAATACTAATGTAATCCGTAGTTATATGCAATCCTTAGTTTTAATTTTCTATTTTTTTAACTTGTCCATTATAACGAATAAAAATGAATAATGTAATCCGAAGTTATATGTAATCCTTAGCTTTAATTTTCTATTTTTTTAACTTGTCCATTATAACAAATAAAAATGAATGAAGCTTATAGAAAAATGTTAAAAATCTAACAAACATAATTTATATAAATAATATATATAAATATATAACAAGAGCCACTAAGTGGCAATGTCCCCGACATTGCATCCGTGATAGCTATTGGTTTGCAATTGCCTATGCAAAAAATTAAAACTCAATAAAAATAGATTAATTTTTGTTATAGCCTACTTAGAACTCAATAAAAATAGAATAAATGTTGTTATAGCCTACTTAGGCATCCTTTTGAGGATGGTAGAGATTTGACTACTTAGAAGACTCTAGACTCAAGTTCTATTTCAATGAATCCAAAGTGAGGATGAGCTTTACCAGCTTTGCGAGAACAACTACTACATCTCAAATAGGCCATGAAGGACATAAAGACAAGCCTAAATATAGAGTGGGGATGAACCATTTTTATTAGCTAGATGATAAATTGTTGATGCTTGTTGGGTGGTTAAGTTAATTCCTTTAGTATCAGAGTTGGAAACCAACTTATCTTTCTAAAATGGCACCCACCTCTCTCTTGGAGTTGCACATTGGGGATTGAAAAGTAAGTTATCCTCTAAAGGAAGGGTAGAAAGGCAAAAGAAAGGCAATGAAAGTGAGGGCACGACTCCATATTTGAATAATGCTAAGCCAATATAAGAAAAAGAAGAAATTGAAAGAAAGCAAAACCTTCCTCATTGAAGGAAAACTCACCACCTACCCTTCAATCAATAGAAAATTTTTAATAAAGAAGACAACAATTTCCATTATTACATATATCATAATAACCACATATGTAAGTATACACCTATCTTAAAAAAAACTATTAATAAAAATTAATAACGTTTTGAATTTTTTTTTTAATCATGAAAATAAGTTCTAGTGAATTATTTGCCCATTCTTTGAAACCATTTCTTAAGATTTTCAATAGTATTTTGATGGGAGGGCATATGCCCGTCAAATTCCAAACCTTCCTCAATAACTTGAGTTAAAATGAAAATTTTATTTTGACGGGAGGGCATATGCCCGTCAAATTCCAAGCCTTCCTCAATAACTTGAATTAAAATGAAAAATTCATTACATACATTATTTTAACACACTTATCAAATATAAAAACCATATGGACTTTATGTAACAATTTTATACATATATATTTTAAAAAAACATGTATAATAAAAATATGTAAATAAAAAATAATTTTACCTCTTACTCAAATAGACTATGATAAAAATATTTATATTATGAAATTTCAAAATAAAAATAAATATCATTTTAATATATTTACACATTGTAAGATATTTATCTTTTCCTAAAATTTTGTTAAACATTTTACTATACAATTAAGTAATCAAAATTAACATAAAACTATAAAATTTTCCAAAAAAATCGGTGGCTGTTTTTTATGTGTCATTCATGACAGTGGAGGGTAGATGGCCAATCTGAGCATAAACAGATGAAAATGAAATCGTCATTAAAGCTAGGATAGAAGCCGTGTCGACCCCATCTCACTCAACCTAATCAATTTGGAAAAATAAAAAAATATAAGTGAAGGCATTACAAACAATGCCAGTGTCGACCCCATCTCACTCAACCTAATCAATTTGGAAAAATAAAAAAATATAAGTGAAGGTGTTATAAACAATGCCAATGTTACACCTGCATGACATTAAAACAAATGGCATGACAATGCCAATGTTACACCTACATGACATTAAAACAAATGGCATGGGTTGGCACAAATACCCACTGGGCCCTTGAGCTATCTAACACGTAGCAACAACCAGTTCATTTCTTACATATATATTCACCATAGTTTTCGGCGAGCAATAATCTACATGCAGCAGAGTGTTTAATACGCCCCCCTTGTGCATGAATTTATTGTTTGCCGTTTGACACCGCCATGCCCATGCCCACCGTTCTCACGCCTCCATGACGATGCCCATGCCCACCATTCTGACGCGGGCATGCTCCATCCATACGCCTCCATGCCCACCGTATGTATACGAGGCATACGATGTCCCGCGCCATCCCAGTACCGTTTCAACGACAGCTTGCAGATGCACATGCACATGCATATCATATTGCATGTTATATATCTGGTCGCGTCACTATTCAGACACCGTGTTTAAGAGGTGAATTTGAATTTTGAATTTCAAATGCCAGGGCTCCACGAATGGTTCCTCACACCAATTCCCTCCATTCTCTCCGATGGCAGAAGACGCTATCCTTCCATCAAGGATACCTCCAAAAACTCGTGGTCGTAGTTCGAATCCTGCACAATGTGCAGAGGAGGAGTGCCTTCTGGGCTTGCAAGTATTTTTAGAAGGAAATGCGTGAAAGGATGCTGGAGAGATTCTCTCCATACTACGACTTTGATGAAGGCACTGAGCATTAAGGTATATGAACTTAATAATCTTAACGTATGCATTCTTTGTTGTTATTTGCATAATGATCGCTTCTGCTGCAGGTATCTCTCAGTCTCAAGATATGTGTCATGAGTTTTTTTTTACAGGAGTTTACATCCAGAAATAACATCTCTCTGCCATGTCGTCCTATCCCAGCGCTACAAGGCGTTCTTGGCATCCTATCCCAGTGCTACAAGGCATTCTTTTCCTACCCAACTAGACCAGAAATTGGATGGGGTTTGGTTTCGGGACTGAGGTTTTGTTAGGAAAATGCCAGAGATTTAAATGAGGAGACAAGATTTTTTGCTAAGAAAATGCCATAGTTTGGATTCGACAGACTTTTCCTTCTTCCTTGCCAGTGCATGGAATGTTCATAGAACACTGCAACATCTCATGAGAGATACCTTCCCACTTTGCCATCCTTTTTTCCCTTATATATTAACTCTCACTGGCACATGAATCCATTCAAATTTTGAGCAATATTATTCAGTGTAATTATTTGAGTTTGGAGCAGATGAGATTTCATTTCTTGGGTCATCGTCAATTTATCGGATCATCCGGATAAAATCAAAGAGCACAGCTGATAAGTTTGCTCTGGTAGGTGTTTATGTGTATTCCAAAATGCTGTATTGGGTTAACTATTGAGCTCTCATTCTTACTCTCCCTCTCAGGGGAAGATTAGTTGTGGAAATGGAATCCGGTAGCCTT
>LPNX010895380.1:8292-61485 GCA_001517045.1 Pseudotsuga menziesii | reverse complement strand
ATGGGCATTGTTTCTGAGATTTGGCGAGTTTATTTCACAGAACACTGTTTGACTGTAATGAAGGCTCAAATGGAGCTCATAGGCAAAATTATCCAATTGTTCATACCGACTTACTGCTGCTACCGGATAATTGCATCAAAAGCTCAAATTTTGCAATTTTGTTTCTGGAACAAAAGCCTGAATTTGTTAGAGCAAATGAGAGTGCCCAGTGTGAGATCAACAAACACTTTGTGCATGCTTTTGCAGAGAGGCCAATCAGAATCTCTGTTACATTTTTTTTGTTCAACAACCCCTATATGACATCCAATAAATATTGTATCCGAATATTTGCAAGATATCCAATATATATTGTATCCGAATATTTGCTACTTCCAGGCATAAAACATTGTTGAAAAAAGATATGGATCATGTTACAAGGCAATATTGAGCAGCTTGCTACTTCCTCATTGAATTCAAGATACACATGTTGAAATTGCATTGAATTCACCATACACATGTTCAAATTGCAAACGTGCAAATGCTAAATAGGCCTTTTTCTAAACTAACTCCTCATCATACATGCCTTTTTCTAAACTATCAAACATTTTCCAAATAAATTGGCTTGTTAGGTTATACTGGTTAGGCAGACTACTTGTTCTCACTTACCCACTAACAATTACCTTCACGGCGTATTATTGCACCTTTCTTGGGGCAATTGCTAGTTAATAACTACTTTTAATAAGTATCCCAAGTTCAACAATGATGGATCATGGAAGGAAATGAGTAAAATGTCAAAGGCAACATTATGTTTAAAAGAATTTTGTTTCATGGGAAGTTGTACTTACATGATGGTTTTTGTTAAAGTCTATAATTGTTTGACACTACGCATATAAGTCTCGAGGTTTGGATTATTGGAAGAGGAAATGGGCAAACGTTAATGCTTAGTATGTGTGAATGGGAAAAAGATTATTAAACTATACATGAGAAAACACCCCAATATCAACACTTATAGGTCCAAATTTAAAATACTAAATGAATAAAGTACAAATACATTCATGTTAGTTTACAGGGTATACACAAAGAGAAACATTAATTGGTACAGTGTATACACGAAGAGAAACATTAATTGGTACATTTTGATTAATGACTTTTAAGTTATTGCATCGAAGAGGTGCATTTTACAATCGAGTAGAGGAGGGATGTGTAACTCCTTCCATGTTCATCTTAGAGTTGACACGTGCTTTTTATAAAAAATAATAAATATTATTAACAATAATTTGTCGGCTTAAACTAAATTTAAATGATTTAGAATTGCATATCTTAGATAAACTAAAACCATAAAAATTAGATTACACATTTTCACTCTAAAAAAGGGTTTACATCTTTGAGAGATTTGATCCCTCTTGGTGCTTGGTAGATCCCCTTTTAGATGGATCTATGCTGGTTTATATAGAATTAAATAAAGATTCATAATGTATTAGTGTAATTTAAAATTTTGAATTCATGTTATAAATAAGCATTTAAGTAGTTGCATTTATGACGTGGATTTAAGTGTATGTGTTACGAAAAAGATGTTCTAAATATTTAGTTGACTTTAAAATTATGTTTTATTCACTTAATTTGATGTGGAAGATGGTTTGACTAGAGATTTATTGCACTGAGAGGCGCTTTACGGCTCAGTGTGGGGGAGATCTTGTAACGTTATGTAACGTTCCTCTTGTAAATGTTGGCCATTAAAAATAAAAATAAAAATTATCCTCCAAAATAAATGTTGGCCACGAAAACAACCTAATATGGGGGAGATGTTGTAATGTTCCTACCTAACAAAACAATAAAAAATAAAAATTTAATTATCGGCCAAAATAAATGTTAGTTAAAAAAAAAACACAATATGGGGGAAATGTTGTAATGTTTCTACTTAACAAAATAATAAAAAATAAAAAATTGAATTATCCGCAACAAAAATGTTGGTCGTGCACATGGTTTTAAAACCATGTGCAAGGCCTCCTGAACAATCCATGGTTTTATTGTACATGGTTTTAAAATCATGTGCAAGGCCTCCTAAACAACCCATGGTTTATTGTACATGGTTTAGGAGGTCATTGCAAATGGTTTTAAGACCATGTGCAAGGCCTTCTAAACAACTCATGGTTTTAGGAGGGCCTTGCACATGGTTTTAAAACCATGTATGGGGGAGATGTTGTAATGTTCTTTCCTAGCAAAATAAAAAATAATAAAAAATATTATATGTTGGTCATAAATAGTATTAAATATTAATAATACAAATATTATATATCGACCATAAATAAAAACATGTGTCTTTTGGTCTGAATCACACCAAAGCTGATAGTTGAGTGCAATACTTAAGAAGAGGTTTGCACCTCCAAATATTTGATCCCTCTCGGCGCGTGATAGAGCCTATGATTTAGATCTATGCTGGTTTAACATTGTATAAATGACAGTTATTATTATACCAAAAGGAACATGTGCTTTACATTCTTTTTCAGATGGAAAGATCCACGGGAAACCCAGCAATACTTCCCCACATTCGTGGATGGTAGAGGTGGTAAATCGCCGGCCATCCTAACAGAAGGCCTAACCCCAGAGGACTCAAGGCTCGAACCCGTGACCTCCCCCCGAACCGAGAGAGTTTGCGCATGTCTTACAATTGAGCTAACCCTTGGGGCATGTGCTTTACATTCTAATATAAGGAGATGTTGTCAGGTAACGTTATGTAACGTGACATATTTTAATAATAAAAAATAAAAATTATATAAAATAATAATAAAATAAAATAAAAACATGTTGGCTTTAAAAAATGACATATGTTGTCACGTAATGTTATGTAACGTGACATATTTTAATAATAAAAAATAAAAATTATATAAAATAATAATAAAATAAAATAAAAACATGTTGAATTTAAAAAATGACATATGTTTTAATGAGAAGTAATGAAAAAAATCCATGTCACTCAAAAAAATAAAACCATCATAGATATAGATCTATGATGGGCTCTAAGTGATCAAATTGGATTTGACTAAAATTTTGACGATTTGGACCGGGAATCCAACATTTTTTATTTTTATTTTGCAAAATCAGAATTTAATTGTTTTTAATCGAGATTTTGATCGTAGAAATGGATTCATCACCATAAAAACCCCTAGGGCACCGCAAATTCAAGAACTTAGGAATTGTAACCTAGATTTTAGAAAATCTTACCTTAATTTTTCAAAATCGTGTCAAAATTTTTTGTCTATTCTTGAGTTGTAAATTTTTTCTAGATATTTACAAACTTAAGATAATAAAACTACATCTCAAGAATTTGGATCTTTTTCAATGCTTTATAGATCCATGTTTAAGATAGATATATGCTAATAAATAACAAAACTACTAATTTATATTTATCTTTATCATTTTTCACGTTAAAAAATAATAATAAAATAGTTGAGAACTAAAAATCCAAACATATTTGAAATGATGTTTTAATAAATTATATTGTAAAGGTAGTTTACCTAGATTTCATGGACATTATTAGACTCACAATATAATATAAGTTGAGTGGCATCCACAATATAATATAATGCAATGTGCACCCACACACCATCATTTAGCATGCAATAGCCATACATTGTTCTGGACAATCTTAAACACTCCATTGCTCTTCAAGAATGGTCTCCTACTCTTAAAGAATTTATAATTTCTATGTAATTCATTTCCATCTTGGGTTCCCACGGCCAAAGGATGTACGAGCTCAATTATGAGGGGGGTTTACCCTTTCCACTCGTTATTTAGTGTAAACAAAATGTATGGTCCACATTGTGGAATTCCGTATTTTGTGTTTACATTTAAAATTCTATTTTATAAGATATTGTGTGAATGCGTTATTTTGGTAGGTTATGGATAAGTAGTTGTAAATAATTCTTTTATTAGTTTTTATTAATGTTAAA
Source organism: Pseudotsuga menziesii (assembly GCA_001517045.1). Lineage (NCBI taxonomy): Eukaryota > Viridiplantae > Streptophyta > Pinopsida > Pinales > Pinaceae > Pseudotsuga > Pseudotsuga menziesii. The sequence continues at coordinate 57,556 of LPNX010895380.1, read as the reverse complement.
ATTTGTTATGTTTTTTATATATAGTTTTTAGTCCAGGACATTACTTTATGTTTGTGTTTAAATTTGCAAAAAAAACTATAACTTAATCCATAGGAAATTTTTTATTTTTTTTAAATAACATTTTTTAGAGTTTGATTGGTTGATTTAGGCTGATGTCTGCCTCATTATCTGTAGCCCACCACGGGGCAGAGGGCATACATCAACCTATTTTAATGTTGTTCAGACCATCCCTAACGATTTCGAGGTGGTTTTTGAAGGATTTTCCATACAACCATCATTTAATGGCAAATGTCTATGCCTTATTGCACGAATTCCCTTTTTATTTTGATCTAGCAATCCCCACTTGCTGGAATTGACCGGGGATTTTCCTTTTCTATCCCGTAGCTCCAATAGAGGTGCAAGATTCGCCTTTTGCATGGAGTAGATGGCATGCAGTCGAGAAGTGGATGCAAATGGGTCTCTAAAGTGAAGCTAAAATCATATAGGACTTTGGATAGATTAAAGGTATGACTTGTTGCTTTAAGATGTTCATAGGAGCACAAACTATGAGGTCTTTACAAAGTTTGTGGCAAGTCTACACTTTGCATCGTTATTGTTGTTGCATTGTCCTGAAAATGGCAACTGTATAAAATGGACGTTCAGAATGCATTTCTTCATGGTGACCTGCATGAGTAAATATAAATGACTCCTCCAACGAGACTTCTAGTTGATGAAAAATCCAAGGTTGAACAACTGGGAAAATCTTTGTATGGGACCAAAAACGCTCTTAGAGCATGGTTTTAGATATTCTGTGATGCAACGATAGAGGCTAGATTGAAACAGTGTCGATGTTACTATGAGTTCTTTGTTCATACCTCGGAGAAAGGAATTGTTATACTTTTGATAATTGTTGATGTTAATCACTGGGAGTGATCTGGATAATCACATTTTCCTGAAGCGTCACCTACAATCTCAATTCCAGATGAAGGATATGGGGTACATGAAATAATTTTGGGGGATTGAAGTAGCATATTTAAAGAGAGGCCACATACTATCTCAACATAAGTACACTGTGGAGATCATAGGCCAAGCTCATCTCACTGATGACAGTAAAGTGGAAATACCTTTGTAGATGAATGTGAAACTGTCCTCCAGTGAAGGAGACCCAGTTACAAATTCGCCGGAGTATTGTTAGTTGGTCGAGAGCTATATATATTTGGGTACGCTTAGACTTGACATCAGGGTAATTTTTAGGGGTGAAATTTCGCCAATTGGCTATTTTTTGGGTTTTTTTCCAAAAATAAATTTGCTTTTTGGTCATTTTTAGTGTCTAATATCGCCTATATTTACATAGACTATGTTTTTTTATCAAAATATTTGCCAAAATTTACACATTCCAGTGTTGATTTTATGTTTCATATTTAATATTTGCCTACCTATCTATAAACATGTTTCTTTCAATCCAAAACAATCACCTAAAATACTATACTTAAGTATAATATTAGAATCCTTAAAAAATACCCTACCTGACATAGCATTTTTAGTTCATGTGGTCATCCAGTTCATGAGTGATCCTCGATGACCTATTTAATAGTTTTGCTAAGGATTATTCAATACTTGAGGACATATTCAGGAAGTGGACTATAAAGTCAATCTTCGGCGCCATAGGAGCTCACCACATCTGACTAGGTAGTCATTCATACTAATAGATAGATGATAGAAACAAGAATCTCGATCCTTTGACGTACCAAATGTTTTGCTGCAATAATATGAGGAAATCATGGAGAATGCATGAATCAACTGACCAAACTTACAACATATTATATGTCTGGTCTAGTGATTGTAAAGTATTGTCATCCTCCAACTGAGGTCCAAACCATACCTCTGAGGAAGTTGAACCTGCTAATGATTCATCGAGGATGAACTAGTATCTGATTTGTCGGGCTTGGCTATTATCTACTGCTTAATCCTAGGGGATTAATAAGCGAGCAATAGGAGTTGTCCTAGCCTGAATTTTGATGAGAAGATTATGTTTATCTAGGTCAAAAAGTGGAGGAACGAAACTCCCTTGTTACCTTTCCATCATTGTGATCATAAACCCCAATTTAAACCATGAAGCCATGATTGGGAATCTAAATCCTTCACATTGTTGACGGGGTGTTGTCTTCGACACTGTGTCATTTGTGATTTGCGCTTCCAGTCTCATCCTGCAAGAGACCAATATATATTACTATCATCGCTAATTTATTAATCCTTAGGTTATCTTGCTTTTTTGCCACGCAAGCTCATGTTGCCATGATTTCACACGAGAACTCAATGGGAATTTTTTGATCTATATTTTATCATTGCTATGTTATTAATTCTAAGGTTACCTTGTTTTTTCTGGCATGTGGCACACAGGCTCATGGTGGTTGGATTTGTTATGAGACTCTTTAAAAATGTTGAGAACTCCCTCAAAACTAGTTGCGATTCTTTGGAATGTTGAAAACTGCATCACCGATGGAGGAAGTTCAAAGATAGAGTGGGTCATTGATGGAGGATTTTGTTCCATTCCTTGGAATGATGAATACCATGATATAAAATTGAGGCACAATAATCTTAGAACCAAGACAAAAGTTACTACACATTGATATAGATCAATTTACTCAATGAATTCCAGAAACTCTGCAAAAGGTTTGCAGTAGTAAAATTATAATCATTAATTCAGAAGATAGATTACAATGCTCTACAACGGCATGAATAACCAAGTAATTCGAATCCTAGATAGGTCATTCAAATTGAATTCATGAGAATGGCTTACTTGTTAGTTAACACCAGTCGACACATCGGTTAACCACTTATCTACAACATAAATGACTCTAACAGACTTGGATGTAGTTTAAACTAAGTCTAACTGAGTCAAAACTCAAATGTATGTCAATAAGTAGGTGGAGGCACCTTTCCGACTTCAGTTAGCTGAGAAGAACTGAAATGAATGACCAAAAATAGGTGAGGGCACCTTTAAGTATTCAGATTGAATTTGGTGCCAGAAGTTGGGTGAAGACATCTTTATCACTTCATTTAATTTGATTTGAGTGCTAGAAGTTAGGTGGAGGAGACTTTAACACTTCAGTTAACCCAAAATTAGGCGTGGTGGCTCTAGGTTGACTTATTGGGGTGGATTAATCATGCAAATCAACCCAAATTTTCTCCCCCAAATGAAGGAGGAGGCCTGTTGTAATCAATTAGATTGCAATTTTACCAATGATACACATACATATTCATATAACAATAACAAAACAAGAGACAAGAATGGTAGACAAAATAACAACTTATAATACTTAAGAACACATGTGGGTTCGTATAATAAACTGAACCAAGTATCTATCTAGATCTACAACCTATATATATGATTTAAAAAATAGTTAGAAGAACTAACTGTCGGTTCAACCAACCAACACAACCTATGAGGTCGACATAATCTACAATTAGTCGACTAGCTCCTCCAGCATCTCCCCCAGCACAAAATATTTATTCCTCCCAAATAAATGAGGAGATGACAATATTCTGTCTTGAGTAGCCCTGTTGTTGTATTTTTCTTTACGAACTATGTTGTCTGATGGATGGTTGTTGCTGAGTGCATACTTCCACAATATCTTCTGCAGTGATTGATAACTGATGTTCAAATTCCTCCCAAGTGTGAAGTGCTTTTTGTATGTATAAGGACAAAGTGATGAGGCTTGACAAGTTCTCTATATTTTGGTGCACATCTATGTTGAGTATGTTGATCATGTTGGTCCCCAACATTTGTGTCTTTTCTTCCAATAAGAAGAAATTAGTCGTTGCATTTGTGGTCTAATTTTTTCAAGACTGATGAGACTAGGTCTAGCCTGGATGATCCATTGATGCTCCTGTTTTTCTAGTTTTTCTAATGTAGTCATTTTCAACACGATTTGATCATGAATTGTATGTTCCATTGGTTCAGTGCTTGGTTGATGGTTATAAAGTGAACTCATGAGTTGACGAGTTTTCTGCATTTTTTCAAGCACTTGGCCATAATGAGTGGACCATTTTCGCAATACCTCCTTCATTATGGTGGATTTTGTAATGTATTGATCCAACAGTTTGTAAGCTGTAGTGAATGTTGTAAACTGATTTCTCAGTAAAACAGTAGTCTCTTCGGCTTTCTCCTGTCATATTTTCTTTATCTTTTGCTGAAGATTCGACACGACACTTTCAAAAAGATGGTATGCTTTGTCAAGAGGTTTTTCAGTGTCGACCCCTTCTGGGATTGTAATAAATTTTTTTACCAATTTTTTGCACTTGTTCAAAAATTATGTCTGCTCTATTTTTATTTTCTTCAATTGCTCTTTATCTTTTTCTCTCCTGATTCTAGACTCTTTATTGATAGCATCTGCCAACAGGTCTAGTTCTTCTTCTTTGGCCTTTTGTGTATTGGTTTCCATTATAGAACCTAGTTGGACTAGATGAATCATTGAAGTTATCTGCTATTGGGACTGTTGTAGTTGATGTTGTTGCTCTTTTTATTTTTTTTCTTTTCTTTTCTTTCTTTTCTTCTTCTTTTTCCCTGCTCTCTTGATTGTCTATTGGTTTCTTGTGTTGGCAGACTATCTACTAGTGCAATATGTGTTTTTTCAGTGGGTAGAATAGTAAGAACAGGACTTAATTGACGAATTCCAGGCAGAGTAGTGATATGTGGTGATTGTATAGGGGGTGGTGTAGGTGAAGGAAGGGGTGGTGGTTGCTCAGAAGTTGATGGTAATGTAGTTGGGATGGGACTTTTCAGTAATGGGTTGTCGATAGTTTCAGCTGTTTCAACAATATCTTCAGACTTAACAAAGTCAATATTTTCGACTAGTTCTTTGCTAATTTTTGTAGACTCGACAGGGTTGATATTTTCGACAAGTTCCACAGACACGGTAGCTTCAGATGTTTCGTCAATGGGGTTATTGATGATGGTTTCAAGAAGTAGTGGGTTTTTGATAGGTTGGGGGATGAATGAGGAAAATTCTTCAGCCACAATGTTGTTGGTTATATCAGGATTTCTTGGCATAATGGTCTTAATATGATCGACAACTTGTGTTTCTGGTATGGAGGATTGTGGATGGTCAGGACTCTGTGGTATGACTAAAGTATCTTATGGACCATATGCGACTAAAACTGGTATTTTCACATTAATTTTATTTAAGTCAGGGAGAATGGTGGGTAATTGGTTTATGAATTCTTGGAGTTTGTTGTCTTTTTGGAGTCGGGCGTGAAATGGTGCAGGTAATGACTATAAGTATGGATGTGTGATGGAAAGTGGTGTGGTGTCTGTCGAAGTCGGTATGAATTCTTTGACAATTTGGGTCAGAGATGGAGGTGGTGGAGTGTGATTGAGGTCGACAGGATCGACAGAAGGTGGGGTAACAATTTTTACTCTCTTTTGTCTTGGTTGTACTCGTTGGTCCTCTTCTGTGATAAACTTGTGGAATTGTTCATCTACTAGAATCTTATTCTTGGTGGCATCCTCTAGGATCTGAATTGTGCTATCATACAACTCTAAATTATCATATTCTATCGGTTCTTGGAGTTTGAGCTTACGCTTGCCCTTTCCTTTCACCATACTCTTCATTTTCTGTCGAGATTTAAATAGCTCATCAACTATCCAATGGATATTCTCTTTTGTTAGTGCTTACTCAGGAAGATGGGTATCAGATTGGGTAATTTTGTTAGTCGGTTCTGCTTCCTCCTTAGGTTGTTTTGTATTTGTTAAGGCGACCCCCAATGGGTTTATGTCACTAGTGTTTTGTAGTTGAGATTTAAAGTGCTTATATCAAGTTGAACTTCATAGTGCTCTTCTTTCTCCGAATCAGCTAAAGGCTTGACTATTGGTTGGTCGATTTTATTCACCATAGGAGTTATATATAACATTGTGTTAGATTATCGACTAGGTTCTATGAATATTTCCTCAACAGAAGGGTAAAATTCGAGTGCTTTTTCATTGCCTCCAGTTCCTTGTGGATACTAGACCGACGTATGGTCCAGTTCAAGTTGAATGTGTGATGATGGTGGTAGACATCTTCAAACATTTTGTGGTACCCGCCATCGAGTAGTTTTGATTTTCATTGCTTCGAACCATGTATCCACCCAGATTTTTGTTGTTGTTTCTTCCAATCGACTCCCAGACGATGAAAAAGATTTAAAATTCCATAGTGCGATTCGATTTGGTTCATTGAATTCCTTATCTCTAACTGGTCGAAGATGGTACATGGAAATCCATATTATCAATGAAGGGTACCGAATTTGGGTTCCTTCCTCTTGGACATTTATGCATGTGTTCTTGATTATTTAGGCCAAATTCTCAGCCTAGCAGTAGAGTTTCCCTCTTGTCTACATGTTCTAACATGTAGAGCTTCAATTCAGAGCCTCTTCTAGTGCTTGTTAAAGCCATAGAAATAATTTTTTCAGCTTGGGCGTGCTATAGAGGATTTGACTGATTATCATCCCTCTTGAGTTTTTTCCTATTGTTATACTTAAGAGTTGGCCCAAATCTTGGTCATACTGATTTTCTTTTCAATTAGTATTTTTCTTTTGTTTGTGTTAGGTTTTTATAGTATTTTTTTTCAATTTCATTTATAGTTATATAACCATTTTTTTTCTATGCTTCGTAATGTTTTAGTCGAGTGCCATTAACTAACTTTCGAAATACACTCCCTTGTAGTGTTTTCATTTGGATCGATATGTTAGCATTGATTTCTTCGACAATGTATGGGCCAATCCATTCGGTATGTAATTTCTTGGGCTTTCCCTTTACTCAAATATTGTATAGTAATGCAAGGTCTCCAACCGATAGGTTTTTACTTTTGATATTTTGATCGTGCCAATATTTTTGTTGCCGCTTTTGGATTTATTGGTCTTGCATTGCAAGTAGTCGGTGTTCTTCCAGGTTACATAGTTCTGTTAGTCATTCTCTTCTAGCATTCTCGACATCAATGTGCAATATGTCGACAATTTTAGGATTCTGTTGTCTAAACTATAAAGGAGCGATTGCTTCATGTCCATATACAAGTCAAAATGGTGTCTGATATATCAACCATTTGTACATCATTCTGTATGCCCATAAGACAACATGAATTTTATCATCCCAATCATATTTTTTAGTGTTGCATATTTTTTTTAGCCCTCTCGTTAATATTTTGTTAAAATATTCAATTGCACCATTAGATTGGGGATGATATGTTGTACTCTTCCGATGTTCAATCCTAAATTGTTTTTTCAAAGATACAATTGTTTCATTTATGAAATGTGACCCCTGATCACTGATCAAGGTCAATGGACAACAAAATCTAGTGATAATATTCTCGTATATGAATTTTGCAGCTATCTCACTTGAGAATGTTTTGACAGGTTATGCTTCTTCCCATTTAGTGACATATTCGACTGTTGTAATAATATATCATGATCATGTTCATCTAGCCATTATTGGAAATGGTCCTACAAAGTCGATTGCCCAAATTTCAAATGTTAAGCTGGGGTTTACTGATATTAAAGGAATTTCATTACTTGGTAGAGGATGACCTAGTTGTTGGCATCAACCACATTTTCTTACAAATCTTCGACAATATCGGTATAATATTAGACACCATAATCCTAACTGTTGGATTTTTCTGGCTGTTGTGTCAGCCTAAAAATGTACTCCAGTTGGACCATAGTGTGCTTCATTCATTATACTTTATATTTCATGGTCAAGAATGCATCGACGAAGTACCTCATATAATCCTAGTTTATAGAGGAAATCGTTTACTATAGTGTAAGGTGCAGATTTCATTGTGAGGATCTTTTTCTTTTTTATCTCTCATGGCTTCTGGCGCTCATCCTACCTTTAGAAATTGAGCAATTTCTGCTAATTCGGAATATACGGCTTCAACTCAAAATAGATGTGCGTCTGATAAATCGTCCTCAATTCCAATCGGTTCTCCCCTGTGTTGATTCTTGACAAGTGGTCGGGTCCAACAATTTCTTTACCCGGTTGAGCTATGACTTCGAATTCAAATTCTTGAAATAATAATAGCCATCGACATATTCTTCCATAATGTAATGGTTTATTACTGAATATTTTTGTTCTAGATGGTCAGTATAAAACACAAATGGATTAGCGAGTAAATAATGTCGATATTTTTGAAGTGCAAATACCATTCTGAGTGCTTCTCTTTCTGTCGTCAATTAATTTTGTTCGGATTTATTTAGTTTTCTAATACTATATGCATTTAGATGGTCCATTCCATCATCATCTAGTTTTGTTAATATTGATCCAATTTCTATGCATGATGCGTCAATATGTACATGAAACTTAACCGACCAATTTGGGAACCATAATATTGGTGCTTCGACTAATTTTTTCTTTAAGATGTCAAATGATGTGGTGCATTCATCATTCCATTCATATTCTTGATTTTATTTTAATAGTTCCTCTAATGGATATGTCATATCAAAATAATGTCGAATGAACTTTCTATAGTATCCTCTATGTCCAAGTAAGACTCTTACTTGCTTAGGATTTACTGGTGGTTTAAGGTCGAGGATAATTTTAATTTTTGCAAAGTTGACTTTAATACCTTCCTTACATATGACATGTCCTAGAAGGATTCCTATTGGAGTTGCAAAGATACATTTTTTGATAATAAGGGACAATTGTATCTTTCGACATCTATCTAGCATGAGTCTTATCCATTTACAGTGTTTTTTTAACATGGAATAAATTATCCAATTGTAAAAGTACACACCCATTGTTTTATATATATATTCTGGGAATGATTTAGCAACTATTATTGAGAAAACAACTAGTGCATTTTTCAGTCCAAATGGCATGAATTTGTATGTGAATGATCCCAATTCACATAAAAATGTCATTTTCTTTTGGTATTCTTTAGCGATAGGTACTTGATTTTATCCTGAAAATCCATCTATGAACGAATAACACTCATGGCCTGCAACTTCGTTAAGAATTTCATCTACAAAGGGAGTCATAAATTGGTTTATGAAGGTTACTTTGTTTAGTTATTGAAAGTCGACACAAATTCTCAGTCATGTCGGCTCATATTTCTTCGGTTGACCAACCATTGGGATTTCCAATTCTGACTGATCGATAGGATAAATGATTCCAGCTGCTAACATACTGTTGATTTCCTTCTTTACCATTTCCTTATATTTATGCACAAGATTATATGGTATTTTTTTTTACAGGTTTTGCCTCGAGTTTTATGTCGATTTTCATTTCACCCATCTCTTGAACTATTCCTTTGAGATTATTATAGTCCCGAGCAAAAACATCCTGAAATTATTTTAATAAATTGACGATTTCTGTCGTTTTCTCTTCGTTTCAATAGTCATCAATCTTTGCAATTTTACTCCTATCATCATTAGATACGTCGACTTCTTTTAAATTAACTTTTGCATCTATCCATTCTGGTTCTTTACTTTCATTAATTTGTTGACTTCCTTCTTTAAATTTTGAAAATGCTGGTGGGAAATTTTTCGTTGTCATTCGTTTGGGGTCTTCTTTTTCTGTTGTTTCGATTTTTAATATTGTTTTGACTGGTTTTGAAGTTTCACGATGATCGGTTTTCCATTGGAATCTTTTCCCAATTGTAGTTTTTGTCTCAAGTCGAAGTTTTGTCGAATGTAATATTTTGGTTGATTTAATATTATGACACGTAGTGTTTGGTCAGTTCTATCGAGTTTCTGTCCATATATTGTCGTTAGTCGACTGTAAGAATGGTTTTATTTGTTTTGATGCTTCGACCAGTAGTTCATCATCATATATAAATTTGAAGTCTTTAAGGAATTTTTCTTTTATTTCATTCCATGTGAATGTTTCACCTCTTCATTCTTCCATTTTATACTATTTATTTGGTAAATAATCTAATGTAGTCGCAAATATGTGAGGCCAGACTCGCTCATCTTTATATCCTAGTATTCTCCATTCTTTTTCACATGTAGCGATATGTTTTTCAGGGTCCTTCCCTTGTGTGAAGACTGGTATATTTGACTGCATTATTATCTTCTTCCCTCCAAATGTTTCAATAAATCAAGTTGAAGCTGTCATCCATGTTTGTAGTCTCGACTAGTGGGTATCCCATCATCGAGCATGTTTCCTAGTAAATGTATCGACCAAAATTTAGAGTTGGCCTTGTTTGCCTATATTTTTAGAAACTTGTTCCACGTGAAGTACTTGCGATTCACGTTACTTATATCTGAGTGGTGGTTGGCGCAATGCTTCTTTCTTTACTATTACCAAGGATGGATACTCTCTAATTTTTTGTTCAAATATTTTAGGAATTACAGTAAAAGAAAAACATTATTGGATTTTCTTTTTAGGAATGGCTCTGATGGTCCAACATTCCCTTTCTTGTAATTCGTAATTTTCTATCTCCCAATCATATAATTTTTCATTTGAGTTATAACCAAGAGAATCTGGATTCCCTAGGTGAAGTTATCCATATAAATTAGGTTTGGTATAATTCTCATTGTTCTGGATTTGGAATAACTGTCGAATATCAAAATCTTCATCTATGGGTTCTGTCCATGGTTCTCCCTGTGATGGATGAATTGGAACAATGAATTTTTCCCATTACCCTTAAGTTTGATTCTTTCTTTATCTAGTGAAATATATGCCATTTTTCTTCCCCATGGTCGACTTGCCAAAGATGGGAAGGAACTAGATCCTTCCTTTGTATTGCTTATTTCAAAGTTGAATTTAGTTGAAATGCCTTTAATAGCCGTGTCAACATTTTTCTAGACACCAATGGGTTCGATTAATCCTTGATCTGTAGATTTTAAATATCTGCTAGATTCATTTAGTCGGGGTTTATGGAGTTGTTACCATGTGTCTCTAGTGATTATGTTTACCTACTATCTGAATTCGAGAACGACTTGTCAGACGTGGTAACCTTCAATTTCGAGATCGACTAAATGGTTGACATCATTTTTATCTTTTTTATTAAGTCTACATATAGTTTTTTCTTGCTTATCTTCACCATAATTAGTTTTTAGGTTATACATTAGATCAATTAACTTTGCAATAGAATCATCAATATTTATTAGTTTAATCAATTCTTTAGTAATCTTCTATCGATAGTCATCATTTTATTCCTGTGTAGCTAATTCTTGGAATATATTTGATGCATCATTATACAATTTTATTTATTTAGCAGGATTAGGATCATATTCCTTAATTCTTATTTTTCTTATTTGTGGATTGTCCATGCTAATTTTTGTTCCTTGTCGAGTAACAATTTCTAAGTTCTTAGTTTGAACAAAATCACATTTTTTAACACTAGACAAGATGTTAACATTCTTTTTATTATTTATTTTCTCAAGCATGGTGGGGAAATTTTCCAAAGAGTGATCACCGACACCAAAATTTGTATAAAATTTAAGGTTGATCCGATCCTTTTATAGACACTCTACTTGTTGATTTCCTTCATTTAAGCATGTGTAGCACTGGATGGTCCGACGTGGTATGTTTTCACATTTTCTGAAATAACGACATTGACCTTAAAATCCTCCATGTTGGTTATTGTCATACCAACGCTCATATCTACGATAGTCATATCTTTGATTGTTTTGATCATTCCAGACATTATTGTTATTCCTTGTATTATTGTCATTGTTGTTGTTTTGTGTGACAATATTCGTATGATAAACCGCTTGATAATTCTATCGGTTTTTTAAGTTTAACTGACATTCTGTTGTCGAGTGACTTTTGACTTTGTGGATTGTACACCAGTGAGTTTTTTTCATTTTTCATGTTGTATGGGAAATCATTCATTGTATGTAAGTCATGCTCCTATCATATATTGAAAAAGCACTTTGATTGTACGAACCAAATATCTTGTCGATGAGAGTCCTATCGACAATAGACTTTTATATGACCAACTGTCGAGCATTTAGTACACCAGACATCGTGTCCCTTGAGGCTCATTTCACATATTGATTTCTACATGATTTCTAGTTGTTCTTCAATACATTTATCGATAGGATTTATAGAATAAGCCTTGTCCATTTTGATTTGTAGCTCCTTGGTCAATGCATATTAATACGTGTTAAAGTTATCAAGTCGAATGTGCATTCAAATTTTCTGTAAGAGTCCAACAATGAACCATTGAATTAGTAATTTTTCATATATGTTATATTCCAACTGGATCAATAAATATTTGAATCTTTTATTATATTCCTGAACTGTTTTAGTCGGTTTCTGAGCTTTGGTATTTAATTTATTTGTTGCAAGATTCTTTGCATCGGGATTTTTAAAGAATGACATAAATTGTTGTTTTATTTGAGCTTTCCTTGCATTTGGTGTCTTCTTAGTATATTCCATATACCAAGTTAGTGATCTCTTACGTAGAGCACCGACAAATTGGGCCATTTGACGTAATTTGTTGGCAACGGTGTTTGCTTCCCATATTGACTAGCATACAAACAAGTGTCGTTTTGGGTCTTCATCTCCCTCACAGAGGGGAATGTGGGAGGTCATGTGTGCCATATTTTTAGCATATACATCTCCTTCAGTCGATGGAGGTGGTGGTGGTGGTGGGATACTCTCTATAACTAGGTTTCCTTCACAACTATTTTCAGCAGAACTTTCATTTCCGTCGGAAGTTTTTTCTGTAACATTCGGTTCACTTTCGACTAGAATTCGATTTATGTCGAATCCTTATAACGATACCCAAGTAAAATTTTGCTGAAACTAGGAAACCCTTGCTGGTGACACCGACTGGTCTGGTGATTTATCTGAAGATGGAATTGGTCAAGGGAGTTCTCCTTCATGATCTAAGTAAAGTAGTTGAATACCTCGATTAGAAGAATAGGGTTGAAAACTAACCCAATTCCCTTTGTGCAGTCGATGAATATGGATAACTTGCGGGATACACTAAATCTGACCCGTAAGTGACACGCGAGTTTTCCCAATGGGACCCATGAGTACAAATAAAACTCATATATAAAGGTTAAAAAGTTTGAAGAAACAAATATGTATTAAGGCTTCACTTCATCTATAATGTTTAGGCTACTTCAATACACGTTTTCCTTTTGTGTCTTGACACATTTGGTGTTTAGTACTTAGACAAAGAAGTGTCGTTTCATGGTATAACATCATATTTCCATAACTTGTCTTCTCTTACAATCATTTATCTATATACTCACCTTCAAATGGTTGTTGAACCCTCCCATTTCCAACACAACTAATGTAGGGTGACAGAGTCAGTTTCAACTGTTCGAATCATTTGCTGAGAAAATGTGCCCACTATCGTTGTTTAATAAAATGTTTCCAGTTGCGTTGTTTCTTCTCCCAATATGATGTTTCTCCTTCCTCTATTTGTGTTCTAGGTTCTATTATGTGTCCTACTCCACGCTCAATCAAGAATTGAAATAGTAACCTTGGTATTGAAATGAAGAACGATTCACGAAATTTGTCGTAGAATCTTTTCTCAACATTAGTGAAATAAGTCCTTTATTCAATGGCTTATTGTTCACAAAATTCATCACATATATTTTGTAGCCAGTCATACATATTTGTTCGACCACCATTATTAAGTTTGTGAATTAATAGTCTCTCATTGGCTAGGTTAATTTTGTGCATTAATATGGTTGATCAACTTTTTTAGTTATATGGAACAACTTCGATGAGTTTTTGGTGAGTTTCAGTAAATAATATCTCTTTGTCTTGCGTTAGTGAAATTTTATTCCTTCTGGCATAGTTCTGGGTATATTTTTTCACTTTTGATTCCATCATTCTTTGATATCTTCTTCAGTTATAATTTATGCAGACAGGTTCATTTTCTAAATCCAAGTAGTACAATCGAAAACCAAACCAATGTTGTAATCTATGGGATTACATGAATAAAAAAAAATATAAGACAGAGAATATAAAGCATTCACATTATATGTACAAGAAGAGACCAAATATGAGGAAACATCGACAACACTTGTATGATATCAAAGCTAGAATATGTACAGAGTAATCATAAGACATCATAATCATGGATCACCATCCTTATATATGATTTTACAAATAGTTATTCAGTTACAATTAGTTACATCCATATATCCGACCGATTGGACCGACCCTATGATGGTTAGTCAGAGGACATAATCAGCTGGTCGACCAGGCTCCTCCAACAGTATTCAATGATGCAAAAATTATGGAAGCAAGCATGGTCCAAGGAAAATTGCACCATAAAGACACCAATGTTGGAATCTAAGGCCTTGATGGTTCATCACAACTTTGGATATTTTGGATACAATCATTCGCTAAATGAGAGGTGACAAGTGGAGCAATGGACTAGAGGCCTAACTAGGAAAGTCATATGAATGACTAAAAAATCAGTTGAATAGACAATTAGATGGCCAGTAAGACCATGGTTTACGGGACTATAAAAAACGGCTACACTTTGGGACATTTTGAAATTTGTGGAAACCGTTAGAGCTAATGACCCCTATTTGTGGACCATATCTTCCTCACTTCTAGGGAGTTTGTTATATCTTGATACAATAAAAGAATGAACCTATGGTTTGTGTTCATATGTCAAATAATGCTTGATATGCTCAAGATGCATTATGATATTCTGATAAAAAATGTGTTGTTCTTAAGTGTTATAACCGTGCCTTTAGACACCACCTTTCTTTTTGGAATACAATTCCCTTCTATTATTTATTTTCTATTCTATAGTTCAAGTTTCATAGTTTCCCCAATTTGGTATTAGATATATTGGTTCTGATGTATCATTATTGCCTACAGTTTATGATGAATCACATCTAAGGTTGAACGAATCTGGGATGAATATTTGTTCATTGATACCTTTTCTTGAACTTTGATCATATACGTTAATCAGAAAGGTGAATTTCAAGGTAGAACCTATTGTTCTTAATGAACATAATTATGCAATATGGGAAATAGACATTGAGACCTTATTGACAAGAAAATAACTAGTGTAGTACATGTGGAATACTACTATAGTTGGTATGATGGTTTCCAATACTAAGTTTATCATCAATGTTAAAAAAGACAAATATGTGGGTGTCATCATGCCCTACATTTTGAGGGAGATTCACTTTCATACAAGTGGGTTTGAGTGTCCTCATGTTGTCTAGAATAAACTGAAGACTCTACTCAACTAGATAAATGATAGTGAATTTATGTAGATAGAGAAAGAGTTGATCTCTCTAGAACCTCTTTCCTTTGATCAGATCAAGGAATATTTAGCTCTCATCAAGGAGATACAATTGAAATAGGCCAAATATGGGAAGTATTTTCTAAAGAAGGATGGACACAACTCATTAAGTTGATTCAAATGAATTTGAAGACACCATATGATGTATTATATTCCTACTTCAATGGAAATTGGATTGCATTCAATAAATATGGTAAGGATTTTACCATTGATACATTCAGTGATTTATTGATTAAGGACCAACAAAATTTGGTCTAAGAAGAAAATATTAGTCACAAGAACCAAGCTCACTTTCTAAAAATCAAGGTCACTTTCTAAAAATCAAGGTCAATCCGAACCTTAAAGAACATGGTCGATAGGATCATTGACTATAATTTATTGAAAAGAATGTATCAACCAACCTAGGGACATAGGTTAAACCATGTGTGATAATAAAGAGAAACTCACACTATCACGTGGTTTTCAAAGAGAAAGTCACGAAGTTTCACATGGAATAAGTGTCAAGAAATGTGCAGTATGCAATTTGGATGGAAATATCCCTTGAGAATAGAAATATTATTGGTTAGGTATATTAACAACAAGGGAATGACCTTGAAAAACACCCCAAATCAGTGAACAAGTAAAAAAAGTAAAAACACCTCGGTAGATAATAAAACTGATAAAAATAAGTAGTGGAGTTTCCAATTTGGAAAAATGTCATAAGGGTGAGTAATCCTCCATTATATTGTATATTCTAAAGAAAGAAATAATTTTAATGATGAATAGAAGGCCATACACTAACAATATAAAGAAAATTTAAATAAACAAGAATGAAAATAAAATATTGACAAATATTAAATAGCATAAAAACAAAGAGAATGAGTTAGCTTCAACCATATAATATTATCCAATAGAAAAAATTGTATTGAAATGGTGTCACCTAGAAGAATGCAATGAAAATGGTTGTGAATACTCCCTCTTGAGGATGAGTCCTTTGAAATCTCTAAAAATTCCTGCTAACTAACTTGGAATGATGAGGAGAAACATTTGATTCTTGAGGAAGAAATCAAGGGATATTTGTAAAGCCAAATGATGATAAGAAGAAGTGTGTAAGATGATATCTCGAACTAATTCTTGTAGTATAACCTTGTGTTGCAACTTCAAATACCTTCCCTATTATTTTCTTATGGGAATGATGGGGCCCCTCCTTGAATTTTCTTGCTTTGAACAAATATTTTATTTTCACTAATGCTTCGCTAGTTTTGTTTTAAGACTTTAGCTCACTAGGAAAGAAGTATTAAATTTTCTAATCCTTTTCCTGTTCCGATGTTTTTCTTCAATTTTTTTATGTTTTGACAAACTTACTCTAGTCTACTACAATGGAAACAAACTTACTAAATCTTTTCGCAATGATGGAAAACTCGTCACATTCTATCGCAACATCTAGTTTTTTCTCCCATTTCGTTGTCATTTAGGAATAATCAAGCCAGTTCACCACAACTTCACCCATCTCTAAGGTTATTACTATTTTTTCACTCTCCTAAAACTACCACAAAAACGATCTTCTCACCTGAACAACCCGATTGTATCGACAACCTCCGGTAATCTCACTGAAATGGTGGGTCAACACACTGAGATTTTCCACAATTATGGAAAAGTGGTTAGGACTTGGGATTAGTCAGTGAACCTTATTTAATTCCATTGAAATATTATGGCACAACTCATCAATATTCACTACAATTATGCAACATAACTCACCAATTTTCCCTACAACAAAGAATAAAACTGAGGCCTTCTGCTCACTAAGGAAATTGGACCAATTCCACCGCAACATTGCAACACAACTCACCTAGAAACGTCGCAACATTGCAGTGTATTTTATGTAACGAAGTCCCAAAGATAACATTAAAATAGCATAAATAGACAAGAAATAATTAATCCATGCCTTAATAATGAAGAATAGAGATGAATAGAAATACTCTTCAAGGGAGGAACCTCCTTACACAATGTACTAAGTACATAATACAAGACAAGATACAACGATGACTAAAATGAAAATATCTCCTTCCTATATACAGGAGACAAAGGTGCACAATAAAAACTAATAGTCCTAGTAATAGACCCAAGCTGACATGAATAATATGTAATACACCACAATATAAGGGGTAATTTCCCACTCTATAGCTGGGAATGTTCCCAATATTTATGGCTTAACATGCCCCTCCCCTTCAGACAAGTGTTGTCCTCAACACTTTGGTAATTGTGGATGCATTTGAATTAAGGACTCATCTTCCCATGTTAAATATGCAACTGGTAAGTTCTTCCACTTGTGAGGTACCCAATAATAGCCCGATTTCGTAGATGTTTGGTCCTTGTTTTATTTATTTGTTTAGGTTCTTGTACGATTTTCCATTCTTCAAAACTCCTTTAACAATGACGTTGATTTTCCTATGATTTCATCATGTTTTTGACATCTTCAGGATTTGGAGATCTTCTTTATAGTGCTCTATGCGATCTACCACTGCTTGAACTATAGATTTTCCTGCCACTACTTCACCCATATGCTCCATTTCGTTCTTTTATACATAATGGTATATGTAAGGTCTTGCCCTAGATGGGACTCTTCTTAGAATTAAGTGAATAACATGGTCTAGATATTGAACAAATGGAATAATTATTGGAATAACTTCAAATACCTTGGAAGGATTATAAAGGAACCTTTGGAAATGTGGGGAAATAGGAGACTTAGTTGTTTGAACATCTAGTGAGAATAAATGTGTAATTACACCTTGTTGTCCTTTCTTTAAAAATGTTTTCATACCAGTAGAGTTGGTCACCTTGCTTGGTTTCCCTATGATACTATTTAACACCGTATTTTCCTTCCAAGGGAAATTTGATGAAAAGCTTCTGAAAATTAAAAATCATTGTTCCTAATGATTTTAACCATTGAAACCCTAATATAACATTGGAACCACCCATTGGGATAGAAATCGTGGGATTAATCAATACATATTCCCCCATAATAAGATTGATATTATGGCATTTCCTAGAAAAAAATTGATGGTTCCTCCATCTGCAATCATTACTTGAAATTATGGTGCTAGATATACAAAGCAATTGAGATATTTGGCTACTTTACGATGAATGAAATTATGAGTACTACCAGAATCAATCAACACTGTTACCTTTTTTTATATATCCTTGGATGTTGAGATTTTGAGGAGTTCTAATTCCATCCAAATAATGACAAGATATGGTGGGAGTAATCACTTCTAGTATGTCCCCTTGTAGTGGTTCTTGTTCTTTTTGTTCTTCCTCTTCACATTATATGTATAATAATTTCTTTTCTCCACACTTGTGTCCCTTACTATACATTATATCACAATTAAATCATGGACCTTTCACTCTTCATTCCTCTAGCTGTTGAGTTGTCAACCTCTAAGGTGGGTTAGAACAAGGAACATCATTTTCTCTTTATGTGTTGGAAGTGGTATTTCTAGTGTACAACACCATATTTCTTTCAACCTTCCTTTCCATCTTGAAATCCTTCACCAAGCATGGTGGTTTAAATATATGCACCTCATGTTTAATGTTATGCTTCAAAGTTATTATAAAGAGATCCAATAAATTACCTTCTGAAATATTCTTCACTCTAATACTTAGCTTCTGAAACTGTTTTTTGTGCTCTGTAACTAGACCTTCTTGCTTGATATTTACCAACTGGATAAACAAGGTGTTGCTATTTACATCCCCATAATTTGCAACAAAATATTTTATGAATATTGAACAAGATATAATTGAGTCCTTTTTATGGTCACAAATCCATTGGTACCATACAAATTATTACGCTCCAAATATAAGGATACAATAGTTACCTTTTGCAAAGTTGGCACAATTGGTGTAGATCAAAGAATTGCTCCATCTGGAATATCCATGTTATTAGTTCATTTCCTTCAAACTTTCTCATGTCATCCTTGGGAAGTTGATTACCCCTTCGTGACCATCCTTGATGAATTCCACAATTAGAATCATTTCCTCTTGGAATATTCTTATTCATGGAATGTTTCTCAACATGGACATTATCTTTATCCTCCTGAGTATCCTGGAACATATGATCACATATATAGGGTGTATCCCTTGAATTTTATATGAGATTAGCAATATTTTCATAAGTTCCCACAAATTCTCCTCTAAGTTAACTAAATCAGTTGTTGTCACAAACCCTTTCATAATTTCCTCCATTTTCTCCTCTAAATTAACTAAATCAAATTTTTTCACAACCCCTTTCATCATGTCTTCCAACTTGGACACTCGAAAGGATAAATGTTTCATTTCGTTGTACATCGGGAATGAATCCTCAGGTGGTTTGAGTGGAGTGTTATTTTTTCCACTTCCTTTTGGAGAAATCTTGAACAATATAAATAAATCTCACACCATAGGGTTCACCACAAATAGATCCTTCTACTCAATTTTTTTTCAAATTAAAAATGGTGTACCTTTTTCAAACCCTAATTGGGAGACATTTTAGTGGATAACTTAGAGATAAGGTACATATGTGAATTGAGATCCTATAGGTATTAAAATTCTTCTTGTGGTAGCTTGATGTTCCCTATTTATGATGCCATAGGTTTGACCTAATTTGATTTTGACAATACAAATTTATTTAAAATATCCCAACACTTCTTGTTTTTGGTCCTTTTGGAAGAGAGAACGTGCATGGTATTCCATGTGTCCAATATTTCAAATATTAGGTTGAAACATTTACTATAGATAATCTCGTGTGTATTATTTAATATGCAATAGGTCTGACCTAATTCAGATTCTCCAGTAAAATGTCATTGCAAATCTCCAAACATTTTTTACTTTTGGTCTATCCCAAAGAGAAAACTTGTTAGGTATGCCTTGTGTCCAATATTTTGGATCTCAATCTGAAACATTAGAGAAATTTTGGGGTCTAAAATGGGCCTCCTAAGGAAAATAATAAAATAATAGTTAAAATAATAAAATAATGGTTAAAATAATAAAATAATATTAATTAATTTTGGAGGAAGAAAGAAAAAAACTACTTTTTGTGTTCGTATTTTCGACATATCTCCCTGTGTTTTTACTCAAATTTTGATCAGGAGAGCTCGTTGGATGTGGAATTTGATTCCGCATCCAACGAGTACCCACACTGCATACTTTTGACGGACCCCGCTACCCCAAAAACAAGAAATACTTGAAAAAACGTGATGATGATGTCATCATCACATTTTTTCAGGTATTTCTTGTTTTTGGGGTAGCGGGGTCCGTCAAAAGTATGCAGTGTGGGTACTCGTTGGATGCGGAATCAAATTCCACATCCAATGATCTCTCCTGATCAAAATTTGAGTAAAAACACAATGAGATATGTCGAAAATACGAACAAAAAAAGTAGTTTTTTTTAATGACAAATATGTCAATTCAACCATTATGGTTGACTTATTTTATTGAAATTCTATTGGTTCTTGAATTCCAACTCACAAAAACTTATTTTGGCACGTTTTCTTATAAGGCCCATTTTAGACCCCAAATTTCCTCTAATGAACCATACCATAGATATTTTTTTCCATAATATTTTTCATGTGATAAGTCTCACTCAATTTGGATCTTGGATTCCTTAGATATGACCTTTTTCCCCGGAACACTTGTTTAAGACTAGGTTTTGGACTAGTAAAAAACCATAGATTCCAAGAAAAATATGTCAGAAACTATAATGTCTTAAGATATGAATTTTGGGGCCGAGATACTTCTTTTCATGTTCTAGACATGGGTCTTTAATTTTGATCTTTGAATCCTTGTAGAAAAAAATTGTATCGCAAATTCCAAAATGGCTCATTTTGCAAAAACCAGTCCCAAGGAAAGAGCTCTTATACCAAATGTTATGCAACCAAGTCCTAGAGATAGCATAAAAATAGCAGAAATAGGAAAGAATAAAGTAATCAATTAATTAATAATGAATAATAGAGATGAATAGAAATCCTCTTCTAGGGAGGAAGCTCCTTACACAATGTACTAAGTACATAAGACAAGACAAGATACAATGATGACTAAAATGAAAATATATCCTTCCTATATATAGGAGACAAAGGTGGATAGTAAAAACTAATAGACCCACTAATAGTCCCAATCCGCCATGAATAATATGTAATACACCACAATATAGGGGTTAATTCCCCACTCTATAGGGGGGGGATGTGCCAAATATTTAGGTCTTAACAGTGTAATTGTTTTAAATGTGATGATTTCTTAAAGACCCCCCAGATTTCGATATTCCAAAAATTGTTAGCACATTCATGTTTTCCAAGGGTTTGAAAGATGGGGAGAGACATTTAGTTCTATAAATCGTTCATCTTTCCCTATTTATACAACTGTTACATTGTATCCAAATCCACCTCACAGATCAAGCCATATGGAGGAAAAGGACCATATGGAGGAAAAGGACAAGGAATGAGATACCACCCCTTAATCCCCTGCACATGTCATCATTTTTTTCCAAGTAAGTACACACACCTTGCTTGGATTTGTCCTTTAGCTCATGTAGCAATTGATTTGTCTCATTTGAGTTAGTGGTTTTAAGCCCTTAATCGATGCTTATCTCATTGGGTTTTGGGAAAGTGGGGTCTCCCTTTTAAGCCTTTGATGAAAGATAAATCCTTATGACCCCTAGAGCATGGTTATTTCTCATCTATCCCCATGATTCAAAGCTATAACGCGAACTTGGTAGCGAAAATTTTGATTTCAATAAACACCTTCTTACCCTTTTGAGTCTATTAAACCATATGAGGGTTTTTGTAGTTAAAATGAAAGTTGGGCCTTATTCCATGTTCAAATGAATGGATTGAGTGTATAGTTACTCCAATGGTCGTTGCCTTAAACCTACCTTTTACTTCAACAATAATACCAACTTAACCAAGAACTTTGATTTTGAAGTGAAGTCACCAGCTATGACCCTAAAATAATAAAGAGAGATCCTCAGCTTTCTCATTCATGTTATTATACCTCTTAACCACTCTGATAGCCATGTATATTGCTATGATAATTTTTTATCCTCTCACTATGCACATTTCTTGGAATTGAATAAAGCTTGAACCCTAAACCATGAGAGACAATATGGGTCAATATCTAAAGGAATAACTTCCCCATGAAAGCATGCAAGATGATATAACATATTTTTGGGATTTGAAGCACTTGGAAATCATCACCGACAACATCCCTAAACATGGAGGGATCTCTAAAACTGTTTTCTCTTTGGATTTTTTTTCATATTACCATGATTGGTTGATTTTGTGTGCATCTGTAGGAGTTCATTATGATAGCTTCAATTTTTATTTCATAGAAAATGATGTTGTTATTAATGTCTTGCAAGTGTTCACTATGTCATGACAAAACACTAGACAATTGTCCAAAGTTGTGCAAAAGGTATAATCTGGTGACGAGCACGTAGTAGAGGTTCCCCTCCAAATTTAATAAGACAATACTCAAAGAACTACTATTTCTAAGCAAGAGTATAAGTGGGGGAAAATATATCATTTTTTAATAAATGAATAATATCAGTCAGCTAACATGGAAGAGATTATGATATATCAGAATATCAAGAGATCAATACTTCATCAAGCAGCAGCAAGAGCTGATATTTTCCCTTATGTGAAAGTGATAAGTTGTATTATACCTCATATTGGTGCCACATCCTTAGGAGCTCTTCAAGTGAATCCTATCACTTCCTTTCAACTAGCTTACTTGGTGAAGGATTATAAGCATCCTGTAGCAAGGTTAACATGACACTTGAGTGGGTTGAATAGGTGGGAATCAACTATATAGAATTAATCAAGAAAGCATGGATGCCCAAGATTTTTTTTTAGCAATCTCAAATTTCTTAGCCTTGTTTATAATACCTCCTAACCCCTATGATAGCCATGTATATTGCTATGATAAACTTTTATCCTCTTGGTATGCAAATTTCTTGGAATTGAATAAAGTTTGAACTCTAAACCGTGAGAGATAAAATGGGATAATCTATAAAGGAATAACTTCCCCATGAAAGAGTGCAAGATGACAAAACCTATTTTTGGGATTTGAAGTGTTGAATTTTGTGCAAATTTGTTGAGCTTTTATATTTAATTCTTTAATGTGCAGAGATACTAAATACTTGAATCAATAGAACATTCAATCACATAAAACATTTAACCATAACACAGGATATACCTTGGGAAAACCATGAAAAAAATGAGGATGAAAAACCCTAGTAAATATTCACAGTATAATTATGATAGATCATACAAAATGTATTTTACAATATTATATTTCTTTCGACACCCCAGATTTAGGATAACACAAAATTGAGCAATAGAGAATATATATCAACTCGATGAGATTTCCAATATGTCCAACACATTAATAACAAGAAAGAATCAGTGCCATGCAAGGTGTAGTGAATCATTGCATGAGGAAGTAGCCTCCCATGCAAACTATAGATAATTTCCGATATTTGTTATGCACCTCTGTTTCTACAATCCTGCATAATCAATGTGTTATGCCTTTCTTCTTTGACATTAAATCATGCTAGATTGTCTTCATAGTGAACACATATCCTAACTGGATGTAGGATTACTTAGTTAACAAGCTAACTTAAGTGTCATCATGCAATAGGTGTAACTTAAGTGTCGTCTTTTAAATTAAGTTTCATCTTTTAGTTTAACTAAAGTGTCATATGTTAGTTTAACTAAAGTGTCAACTTTTAGTTTAACTAAAGTGTTATATTTCAGTTTAACTAAAGTGTTGTCATATAAAACACTTTAGTTAACTAATTCCTTTTGATTAACAATTTAGCTAACTATTCTTAACTAAAATCATGCTCAGATGGATTTTACTTCAGTGATCACCGAGTTCTCATTTAATTAGATGATGCATACATTAATACTTTAATTGATGATTTAGTTGAATCATGCATTGATATTTAACTAAATATTTAACCATTTGAGCTCACTTTAATCAATTGAAGTGTCTTCATGAGAAATTTTGAATTCTATTATTCTCTATGCATTATCTCCATTAGAACATATTTCCCATATATACCTTGGTTAATAATCTTTGCATAAGGTTACAAGTGTTTAGTGTAAGTTGTTCCATGTGAAAATGCTTCTAGTTTAGAGTCTAGTGTCTTGGATCCTAGTTTGTCCACATTCGACCCACTTAGACTAGCGGTTATACTGTCTCGTTTCCTTATTCTATGGATTCAATGCATCCCTCTATGCTATATTCATGGGGTAGTTATTTCATTTCCTTGTTTTAAGGAGTCTGGATGTTCCCTCTTGAGGATTTGTTCAATTTTTTCATTAATGATCCAAAACCAAACCACTAAACCACATCTAGTGCCCTCATGATGGTTCCTTTCACACTTGTTGACTAGCCTAGCCACTTCATGCTCCATTTAGGTTCATTTCACCTCATTATGATAACTACTTGGAGTTACACTTGGCACAATGTCATAGATTGGGGGATTAGTCAAGATAAGCCAACATTAATGTGACCTACTCAAATATCCACTAAGACTCTCAATTTTGTCTCTTGAGATAAACTATATATTCTACTCACGTTAATGAATAATATCAGAGTGGAAAAGTTCCCACTAGAGTGATTTTCCTCTAGTGTTCTATCCAATATTTCTTCTCTATTCTTGTTATTTCTTTGTGCAAATAATTCTAAGTGAGATGATTTTTTCTATCTAGATATAGGCTGGAATATCACATGAATCAAAACTTTTGTTTTGATGTTTTTCATTCCAAAATCTTACAATCTCTTATCTTTACTTCATGGTAAATATATGTTAACTTTATTTTATCTATCATATTATATTATACTAAGAATATTTGTATGATGATGTGATTATATTATATTACTCTTTGACCAAATGATCTTATGCTAAAGTAATTCACTCTAGAGGTGGCCAGTCTCTAAAGGATAATTATAACAATCGGTGACCATGGTTAGTAATACATCACACAACATTAATGCTTCAACATGCAAAGAATTTTCCTCTATAATTGGAGGTCCACCCCTTGGGTACATACTATAATTGGAGGTCCAAATGAGAATTTTACTTGACACACAAGTCCTGAGCCTTTTCCAATAAGACTTTACAACATCATCCTTTGATCTATCAAATAATTCACCTCAACACATGAGGAATAACCTTTTACAACAAAAGGCTTATTCATTCTTAATTCCAACTCAAGAATCTAGTCCAAGTTCCTAAGTCTAACTTAGGCTCCCTACCTCATCACATGAGGCCCAATCCTGGCTGCACAAGATTGGCTTGGAGAATGACTCATGATGATGTGCATTTAACACTCCCTCTCAGTGAGGGAGGCATTATCTTCCATACCAAGCTTGTCTCGGAAATTCCTAAACTTTGTCATTGATAGAAGCTTTTTTAACACATGTACAATCTGCTCATCAGTATAAATGTACTGAGGTTTTACTGCACCTTTCTGTACAATGTTTCTGATGAAGTGATAAGTCATTCTAATGTGTTTCAGGTTATCATCAAACAATGGGTTTTCAAAAATATTGATGCATATTTGATTTCCACACTGAATGATGTTATATTCAATCTTCTCACCAAACATTCCAAGAAGTAGCTTCCTAATACATACTGCTTCTCAGAAGGAAGTACTAGACACAATATACTCTGCTTCTTTAGTAGTCTGGGCTACAGAGTGCTTCTTTCTACTAGAACAATAAATCATAGCTAATCCCAACCTTTAATAGTAGTCGGATGTACTTTTTTGTCCCACAATGCTACCACCCCAATTGGAATTAGCATATCAAAGTAGAATCACAACTCCACTAAAGGTATATTTGAGTCCACAAGTAAAAGTACCTCGAAGGTACATAAGCACATTCTTGGTAGAAAACCAATGTTTGTGTCTTGGATCATACATAAATTAACTCAGAATACTCACAACATAACATATGTCAGGTCTCTAGTGTATTATGTATGTCAACAAACCAATAAGTTGTCTATATAAAGTGGGGTCCACTTGATCTGATCCAATATTAATATCATGTAGTTTCCTCAAATTGGAAACCATTTATGTAGACATGGATTTGCAATCCATCATGCCAAACCTATGCCATATGTCAACACTGTAATTCCCTTGAGATATAAATATCTCATCTTTTCTATGCCAAATATTAAGGCCAAGAAAGTAGTGCATAACACCTAATTATTTCATCTTGAACTCAAAAGTGAGCTCCCACTTGCACAAAGCAATAAGATGTTCCTCTCCAATAAGGAACAAATAATCAACATATAGAACGAATATCAACAGTTGGCTCTTCACTACTATCATGTACAAGTTTGGATAATCTTCGCTCTTAGAGAAAGCCAATTTCTAAATATAGTTTTTAATTTACGAATTCCAAGCCCTAGGAGCTTGCTTAATCCCATACAAGTTTTTCTTCAATTTTCAAATGGGAATCCTTCCCATGAACCACAAACCCCTCAGGTTCTTGAATATAAACATATTGCTCAACCTCACATTGAGGAATGTTGTCTTCACATCCATCTGGTGAATATTCCATCCTAAAACAAATGCAAGTGATATAATAGATTGAATTATGGTGTACTTGTCAATAGGAGTGAATGTATGATCATAGTCTATTCTTTATTTCTAGGATAAACCTTGGGAAAAAAATCTAGATTTATACTTTTATCAACAACATGCTTAATCTTGTAAATCCATTTGGAAGTTACTATGGACTTCTCTTCAAGCTTAGGAAAAACCTCCCAAACATTATTCTTCATAATATACTTGTATTCTTCTATCATTGTATCTTTCCAAACTTGTTTTTTGGCATATCCATCATAGGTGGAAGGCTCTGAATCACTAATGTGACACATCAGTTCAACATACCCTAAATATCTGTCACATTTCTTTCACTCTCTAAATGATCCTAATGGCACTCCATGCCTATATGCATATTGTAGAATATCTAGGAACCGTGCAAACATCCTGTTAGTAGGAGGCTCATCAAGTGACCTATCAACCAATTCTATTGGTCCTTTATGAGATAGAAAATCTAAGAGCACTTCTTGTTTCTCCCTCTGAACCTGTGAATGGGGAGAACTAGAATATGGGTCCTCCATCATGGGAGTTTCATTCTCCTCCATGTTTGTATCATACTAAATCTCTTTTGATCACTTGAATGCAACCTATTCATGGAATGTCACATATTGGCTAGATTCTATGTGTCTTTCACCTAGCACATATATTCTATAGGCTTTAGATGATTAACTATAACCAACAAAGGTTCCCTTCTTTCCAAACTTATACATATTTGTTTTCTTCTCTTTTGGTACATGAATGTATACTAGGATCATGAATATCCTAAAGTGTGAAACGTTTTTCTTTTCACTAGTGAACACTTCTTCCGGTGTCTTCTCTTCCAAAATAGCACGTGGGATTCTTTTATGGATATAAACAACTATAATGGTGGTTTCTTCCCATAATGATGTAGATAGATATTGATCATGCATCATTCCTTTTGTATTTTCACATATGGTTCTATTATTCTTTTCAACAACTCCATTTCATTGGGGGTTGTAGGATACTGTCAACTATCTATATATTCCTACATCACTATAGAACTCATTAAATGCATGTGACTGAAATTCACCTCCATTATTAGAACTTAATGCATGGATGTGATTTCCCATATGATTTTCAACTAGGGACTTGAACTCTTTAAAATTACTTGGTAAGAGTTTCACTCTTTTCCTTCATGAAAGAAATCCATGACTTTCTAGAGAAGTCCTCTATAAATAGTACATGATATAAATAACCACTCAGGGAAGGGATGACATGGGACCACATATATCAAAATGTATTAATTATAAAATACCTTTATATAAAGTAGTAATGTTAGAAAAAAAATTCTTAACTTTCTTCCCAAGTGCACAACCCCTACAAACACTATCCTACTCAAAATCAAATACCAGCATACCTTTTACCATTTTCTGCAATCTAGGTAGCACTTTGCAGTGGAGGTGACCAAGCCTCCTGTGCCATAGGTCGCATGGAATGATAGTGTTGTGAATCATAGCTTACATGTACTTCCCAGATACCTTGTAGATACCTCCCTCTCCAACTCCAATCATTGCAGTAGTTTCTAGGATTTTGTTCTTCGGCCATAATAGTGCTTGATTATCCATGAATATAACTTGGAATCCTTTATCTTTAAGAATAGAAACTGATAGAAGGTTATTCTTTAATATTGGAAAATATAGAATGTACTCCACATGTAATATATCACTTGGGCTCAGCTGGAAGGAGGTGGTTCCAATTCCTTGAATCTAATAGATTAAGTTGTCCCCCAATTCTACCTTGCATGTGAACTTTTTTTCCTTTAGGTCAAAGATGGTGCTCCTTTATCCAATCATGTGCTTGGATGCACCACTTTCAACCAACTATGTGTCTTCACTTATGATGACAGATCCTGAAAGGGTCAAGACAAGGTAACACTCCCTCCTTGTATTATTTTCCTTAGATGCATTCTTTTGAGTAGTTTCATCCTTTATAGCGGTAGAAGCATGAAACATTCATTTTCCCTTTCTCTTTGCTAGGGACTCTCTTGCATAATGGCCCTTCTTGTCATAGTTGTAGCATCTAACCTTCGACTTGTCAAATTATTTGTTGTATACCTTATTCTTATAGTAATAATACTTCTTTTGAGAGAGGTTATTCTTTCATTTCTTCATCCTTGTTGTGAGAGAAAGGTTTTCTGCTTTGGTGCACCAAGTCTTTCTTTGGATTTGTCTTTCCTATTTAAGGAAGTCATGCCAAAACCTCTCGAAGTTAGGTTTCACCTCTCATCTATTTACCACAACCAAGAATGTCTCCCATGAGGATGGGATACCATCAATGGCGGTTTGAAGAAGATCATGTTCATCCGCTGCTACTCCAATGCTAGCAAGTTGATCTCTTACCTGAGAGATATTGGTGAAAAAAGAGGACACTGTCTCATCCTTATCCATATTGATGTTTCATATCTTGTTATTCAATTCCATTTTTTGACTCGCGGACTTCTTCTCATATAGGTTTGTGAATGTATCAAAACATTCCTTTGCAGTATTCAATAGAGTAATCATGAACATCAAGTTGTCCTTCACTGAATCATAGATTATCCATTTGGATTTATATTGGTTCTTCTTTAAGTTGATGGACCCTACATTAGATGTAGGATCCTCCACCATAGTGGATACATAGCTATCTAAGTCATGTTCCTCAAGGATGTTTAGAACCTTGGCCTTCCAAGTGTTGAAATTCAAAGTGCCCTCAAGATGGTCTTCCAGTCATATGGACTAGATTGATTCCACTGTCTTCAGATCTTGTGCTCAACTCCTCAGGATCTATGTAGGCTAAAGTTTTATTTCCAAATCTTACCTCCTTCACAGTCTAATCTTATATACCATGTTGAATTTTGTGCAAATTTGTTGAGCTTTGATCTTTAATTATTTAATGTGCAAAGATACTGAATATTTGAATCAACAGAACATTCAATCACATAAAAAATTTGACCATAACATCGGACATACCCTGGGGAAAACCCTCAAAACAATGAGGATGAAAATCCCCAATAAATATTCATGGTATAATTATGATAGATAACAAAGAATGTCTTTTACAATAGTAGATTGCTTTCAGCACCCCATGTGCAAGATGATAGAACACTAAGCAATAGAGAATATATATCAACTAGATGAGCTTTACAATGTGTCCAAAACATTAATAACAAGAAAGAATCCCAGCCATGTAAGGTGTAGTGAATCACTGAATGAGGAAATGGCATCGCATGCTAACTACAATGAATTTCCTTCATGGATATTTGGTGCAAACCTCTATTTTTTCAGTCTTTCATAACCAATGCACTATGACTTTCTTATTTGACAGTAAATCATGCTCAATTGTCTTCAGAGTGAACTGACATATTAACTGGATGTAGGATCACTTAGATAACAAGCTAACTTAAGTTTCATCATGCAATAGGTGTAACTCAAGTTTCATAACTTAAACGTTGTCTTTTAACTAAAGTGTCATCATGCAAAACACTTTAGTTAACTAATTCCTTTTGATTGACACTTTAGTTAACTATTCTTAACTAAAATCATGTTGATTGATTTTACTAAAGTGATCACTGAGTTCTCCTTTATTTAACTGATGCATACATTAATAATTTAAGTGAAGCATGCATTGATATTTAATTGAGGCTTTAACTATGGCATACACTGTTATTTAATTGAAGATTTAAATTATTTGAATTCACTTTAATAAGATAAAATGTCTTCATGAGAAATTATGAATTCTCTTGTTCTCTATGCATGATCTCCAGTATTTACTACATGGTCAATAAGTGTTAACTTTATTTTATCTATCATATCATATTATACTAAGAATATTTGTCTGATGTTGTGATCATAGTATATAATTACTCTTGGACCAAATGATCATATGCTAAAGTAATTCACTCTAGAGGTGTCGAGTCTCTAAAGGAGACTTAATAGAAATCAATGAAAATGGTTGGTAATACATCACACAACATTAATTATTCAACATGCAAAGAATTTACCTCTATAACTAGAGGTCCACCCCGTGGGTACATACTATCACTAGAGGTGCACATGAGAATCTAACTTGACACACAAGTCCCGATCCTTTTCCAAAAAGGATTTACAACATCACCACTTTGATATATCAAAGAATTCACCTCAACACATCATGAATAATATTTTAAAAATAAAGGCTTATAAATTCTTGAATCCAACTCAAGAATATACTCCAAGTTCCTGATTCCAACTCAAGCTCCATTCCTCAACACATGAAGCCCAATCCTGGCTACACAAGATTGACTTGGAGAATGACTCATGATATTTTACATTTAACATGAAGCGCTTGTAAATCATCACCAAGAAGATCCCTAAACATTAAGGGATTTCTAAAATTGATTTCTCTTTGCAATTTCTTTTCATATTACCATGATAGACTGATTTTGTGTGCATATGTAGGAGTTCATTATGATAGATTTAATTTTTATTTCATAGAAAATGATGGTGTTATTAATGTTTTGCAGGAGTTCACTATGTCATGACGAAACACTAGATAACAATCCAAAGCTGTTAAAGAGGTATCATTTGGTGACAAGCAATTAGTAGAGGTTCCCCTCCAAATTCAATACATCAATACTCAAAGCACTATTGTGCTTGAGCAAGAGTATAAGTCGAGGGAAATCTATCATTTTTTTAGAAATGAAGAATATTAGTTAGCTAACATGGAAGAGATTCCAATATATTATAAATTTAAGAGATCAAGACTTCATAAAGCATTAGCAAGAGTTGATATTTTCCCCTGTACGAAAGTGATAAGTTGGAGTATACCTCATATTGATGCCACATCACACATCCTCGTGAACTTTTCAAGTGAAGGAATTTCTTCCTTTCAAGTAGCTCACTTGGTGAAGGCGTATAAATTTCCCATACTGAGATTAACATGGAAATAGAGTGGGTTAAACAGATGAAACTCAACTATATAGATTTCATCAAGCAAGCACGGATGCTCGAAAAATAATTTCAACAAAAGGAAAGCAATGAGAATGAAACAAAAATGTTAAAGAAGCCTTACCAGGTAGCCACAATTCTTTTGAGTAGTTTATATGGGACTATGAGCACATCAAATTTCAAAATTTAGTGGACTTTGATTTTATATCATGTCATAGTACACGCCACAAGGTTCAATTAGGTAACCATTATTTCTACAAACATGTAAGACTCAATTTGGAAGGCATAAGATGGTTTTTTGGTGCACAATTTTGAATTTCTTATGTCTTCATATCCAACTGATACAGTTTGAATTCTACATAACATCTTGGGCATGGCATGGTAATAGAACCTAGAAGAAGGACCCATACATGTGTGATCAGTCAAACATTGTGAGAACAAAAACATGCCAATTATTATAAACAAATTTTGTGAGGAATTCATTTTTTCTTTGTACAAGATCATCCATAGGAATTTATCTAATGGCATGTCTAATAGTTCCCTCAAGATAGTAAATCAGTTGGGAGATTGGCACTTGAATGAGGAAGGGACTTATTTGTGAATTTATGGAGGATCTAAGGATCCTTAAATATTCCCTAAGTATGATTCTAACTAAATGGTTCTCAAGGATATTGTGAGAAAAACTTTCATCAATTGGATAGGACATGGCCTAAAAAATACTAAGAAGGAAACATGGACACCCCTGCTGTTAGATTTTTATCAATTTAGACAGTATTATCTGAGGATATTATCTGAGAGAATAACATGCACAACAATCAATCACAAGAGAAAATAGACACAAATATTTTCCTCGGGGAAACCATAAAGGAGAAAACCCTGCAACTTCCTCGGAGATAGAATAAGTACCAATGGAAGCAGTAAAATCCAAAGACAGTAAGATGATATCCAATGGCTGTTCTCTCTCTTATCCCAGCTCCTTCTCTCTCACTCATGCACTAAAACTAAGTGTGAGTGACCGTGTGATAAATAGAGAGGCTCACTCTCTATTTATACTAGTTTCCAAATTGAAAATAACTTACCGGGGATGACTTCTCTAGAGAGTCTAATAACCCTAGTGCCCCACAACTGTGGGGACTTTAATCCCTCATCAACTAGGAAGGTTAAACTCTATGAATTTGCATGACTTGTTTACATTATTGATTCTCCCGATAGGAACATCGGGGACTAATCAAATACAATATATGAAATACATAAGTGAATACATTCCGAAGTTACAAATACATCAACACTCCCTCTTAACTAGGAAGGTATTCTCTTGACACAATTCATCTGCACAAGTCTTCTTCTCTGGATCAAGTATGGATCATCATCAATGCTGGATCATCACTGGATCATCATTGGATCATCATCAAAGTTGGATCATCACTAGATCATCATCACCACTGCTTTCGCTATCTCTATCAATTGGTGCTATCTCTCAATTCTACTCGTCATAGGAAGTTCTACAGAGCCATCCCTTTTTCATGCTAGTTTTATGCCTAGCCTTCATGTAGGTCTTCATCTTCTTCAAAACTTATATCTAACCCAGTCAAAAAGGCCCATCCAACACTTACATCTGACCATGGGAGGAACACATCCACCACCATGTCAGAAAGGCACACCCAACACTCACATCTGACCATGGGATGAACACATCCACCACCATGTCAAAAAAGGCCCAGGACTCACATCTGACCATGGGAGGCCCAACCTGCCACCATGTCAAAAAGGCTCATCCAACACTTATATCTAACCATGGGAGGCCCAGCCTACCACCATATTAGAAAGGCCCAGCGCTCACATCCGACTATGGGAGGCCTAGCCTGCCACCATGCCAAAAAGTCTTAGCACTTATATCTGACCATGGGAGGCCCATCCTGCCACCATGTCAAAAAGGCTCTTCACTTACATCTGACCATGGGAGGCCCAGCCTGCCACCATGTTAGAAAGGCTCTTCACTTACATCTGATCATGGGAGGCCCAGCTTGCCACCATGTCAGAAAGGATTTGCACTTACATCTGACCATGGGAGGCCCAGCCTGCCACCATGTCAGAAAGGCTCTGAACTTACATCTAACCATGGGAGGCCCAACCTGCCACCATGTAATAAAGTATTTGCACTTACATCTGACCATGGGAGGCCCAGCCTACCACCATGTTAGAAAGGCTTTTGAACTCATCACTTCCTCTTGGAAGGAACCTCAATCTGGAGAACACCAAGCTTCTCCATGAAGTACTCAAACTTCACTATGGACAATGGCTTGGTCAACACATCAGCTATATGCTTGCCTGTCACAACATACTAGAGCTTCACTACTTCTCTCTGCACCATATCCATGATATAGTGATATTTGATCTCGATATGCTTCGACTTGTCATGGAACACCAGGTTCTCCAATAACCGAGTGGCTTCTCCACATACACTTCCTCTTCCACTACACCATTCAAGAAAGTAGTCTTGACATCCATCTGGTGTATCTTCCATTTCATTACTATATCCAGATCAAGTATTGATCTGATGGAAGTGTATCTGGATACAGGTGCAAAATTTTCTTCATAATCTATTCCTTATTTCTAGGAGAATCCATGAGCCAGAAATCTTGCTTTATGTTTCTCTATGCTACCATATGCAGCATGCTTGATCTTGTAGATCCACTTGGAAGTCATAACAGACTTCTCCTATGTTCTAGGGACAACATCCCATACATCATTCTTCATGATCGACTGGTACTCCTTTATCATAACATCCTTCCATTCTTTGTTCTATGTCACTTCTTCATAGTTGGAAGGCTCTTTATCAATGATCTCACATAATAGGGATACATAACAGGAGAAGGACCTGGTTATTTTCCTCTCTCTATTCATTTCCTCTAGAGCTGTCACATACCCCAATTTTGTAAAATAATGTTATTTGTTTTAATTTGATTCCTAAGACATTATGTTAAATTTAATGCTAAGTAGGAACTGATGACTCAGCAGAGTCAAAAGATGTGGAATGTAATTCTGAATATTTTATTTTTAATAAATAAAAAGTGGAGACAACAGCTTGGGAGAGCTGTTAATAAGAGTGTTACTGGTCAAACTGGTGGAAGGAACTAGGTGGAGAGAAGAAGACAAGTGGCAGCATCCTCAAACACTTCCTATGTTGCAGGTGGCAACTTCCCTACATTTGGGGTCATGATCCCCCAAGAAAGTGGGATCAGAGCAGGTGGCTCAATTAATGACAACTAACCCAAAAATACCTAGGCAATCTTTTAAAGGTACCCAATGTAGAGAGCTGAGGCTACTCTGATATTTTCCAAGAGAAGAATCATTCAGGTGGAATGCACTTCAAGGAATTCATTGGGAAAAAGGGAAAACTGTAAGGAAGGTGTTTGAGGGATGAACTGCAGTAACTTGATTTGATACAACTTTCTAGCTAAGAGAATTGACTGATAAGTTCAGGACTAGTATTGAGTCTCAGGACTAGTACTTTATTATTTGCAGCACCTAGTTCCAGCCAGGGAGACCAAAGTAGGTTTGGGGGTCCTGAGGGTCGCTGTTTGAGTGCTCTCCAGGAGTTGGTAGGGAGGAACGGCCTCCCATTGCTGTTGTCTACCAAGCTCTAAGAACAGGTTTTGCTATTTATTATTTTCTATGTTATTATATGTGTGTGATTGAATGATGCAATTGCAGTTTATGATGTAAGAACTTAGAAGATAGAATATCTTAGTTTGTTTAGTAATGAAATCATTCTTATTGAGAAACAAATCCTACCTGTGTTTTTCCCCATTTGGAGTAATCCAGATCGCACTCTAGCACAGGCGGTGTATTTAAATGAGGATAGTATGATGCAAATATAGAATAAAATGTTAGCTTGAATAATAGAATGTTTTCTTTTATCTATTATCAGAAGAAATAATATTTTGTACATAGAATAGTGTTAAATCTAGACTGAGAATGTCAGATTATTAGAACAAAAAAATAAGCTATATCATTTTACTGACAGTAGTATGCTTGGTAGATTAAACAATTCCTTATACAGTATTCACTTTCGAAATCTTTATATCTACTTTGAAACAAAAGGAAGAAAATATATAAAAGTTAAAATATGTAGTGTCGGGTTAAATTAGAATTCCTTTCATATCTACAGGTTATTTTTTCTTCTTCTGTGTAGAACAAATAACTACTGTATTTACTGCAATCAAACTATAAGTAAGTATAGATAAATCTGGATTTAATTATAAAGATACAACTAGTTAGTTTGTTATTTCTTTTATTTTATAAATACTAATATTATAACATAAATAGGGTAACATAGTATACATAGAATATAAAAGGAACTTCTCATAAATTAATTGATACAGAAAGTATAAGAATATAACAACAAAATACTTTCTCATTATACACCTATAAATGGAATAAGTATAAAGGTAATATATAATTATAGGAGCAGTATTAGTATGTAAATAAAATAATATTCTTATCCCATTATAGTAAACATCAAGTAAATATAAATTCTGTACTTAAAAGATGTAACTATCAATTACATAAGTACAACACTAAAAACATGAAATTTTTTATTTTCTGAAGGTTAAAAATTATATAACAATATTTAAAAACTTTATTAGAATGAAGTAAAGCAAAGCAAGATAATAATAAAAAAAATATACAGTCATCCCAAATAATTCATAGAGTAAACTTAAAGATAAATAACTTGCAGAAATGAAATTTACAGAACATAGACATGATCGAATCACCGAGCTTAAATAACCAGTTATACAACATAAGTAAAACAAATATTTTATAGTGTTATATTATAAATCAAAGATATTTTAAAAAGGAGACAGTATATTCATCTTTATATTACGGAGTTAGGGTAAAAACCTTATTATATCAAAATTACAACAGAGGTATAAAATCAAAGAGTTTAAGCGCTTTTCTAAATGCCTCTTAGCTTCTACAAGTCAACAGAGTATGGCTTTAACAACCTTTCTTTCATTTACATATATATACACAGTATCAAGAACAAAAACAAAAATTTACAGTCATGGCCTAAGCCGGAAACCCTGCATTAAGCAAGGGTTTTAACATCA
Organism: Pseudotsuga menziesii; assembly: GCA_001517045.1. NCBI lineage: Eukaryota > Viridiplantae > Streptophyta > Pinopsida > Pinales > Pinaceae > Pseudotsuga > Pseudotsuga menziesii. The sequence goes on along the minus strand of LPNX010895380.1, from coordinate 20,699 downwards.
ATTAAAAGCAGCGAACCAAGTGACCCAGGTAAACCAAAACCATGAGGGTTTTGCAGGCCACGGCGACCAGCCAGCAAATGTCCCATAAGGGACCGGACAAAGAAGAACTGCCATGGGGTATCCAAGGCTTACCGTGAGTCATCCATTGCCACAGCCTCACACCAACCACGCAAAGGGATGGGTCGACACCTGCGTAACAATGAAGAACGATGATGTTAATACTTGTATCAAAATTAAAAAATGGTGTAATAAAACAAATCTGCAAAGTTAATGAAAAGGGTTGATAGCATTTCTTACCCAGAATTTCACTGAAACACGACCACCCACAAGTAGTAGAGCAACCACCAACACGAAGAGGATTAAACCCTTCATCTGCTACAAGAAAGAAGGAGTTTACTAACACAGAAAACAACCAACAACAACTGAGAATTGGAGCAGCAAGCCCAGCAAGTAAGTACGCTTGGGTCGTCACGTTATTTCCAGCCAAAGAAACCACTCTTCGGTGAAACCCTAAGCTCCAGTAACTCTGGAAATGCAAGACCATGACTCTCATTACCAGACCAAGGAGGAAGGAGACTTTTTACAGTCAAAATTTTCGTGACTGAGCTAGCCGCGATGGTGAAACCCTGGAGAAATAAACACTAATCTATGTCCAAGCAACAAACAATTTTGTGATAGCACTTCTCTTTTGAGCGTTCGGGTGAGCTCACGAGGTGCAGAAGCAAACAGGAAGACTACCAGCAACAAGTTGCAAGTGACAATGCATACAAGAACTTAGTAGCAGAGCGGCCGGAGACCCGAAGGCGATGGAGGGAATGTCAAGCTAGGGTTCAATACTACCCTTTTAACCATTTAACACTTGGCTGTGATGACTCCATGTACTCATTGAAATTATTTGCATGCAGTGGGTGAAATTGTATAGTCTCGACGTGTTCTCGACGTGCAATCAACAAACAAATTATAATCCCAATCACATGGAGATCTGAAGTTTCAGTAAGGTTCGATACACCAAAGTCAACCTAGCCTGCACGCTGAAGTATAAACGATAGGACAGTGGTATCTTTGTTAGGTCTTAAAACTTATCAAGGGCGAAGTCAATACTACGACCCATCATTTTTACAAAATGATAATCTTACACTCAAACGATTATAACATAGTAATGATATAATAATATGCAACCTAGCACATCATACAAGCAAGGGATGCATATAACAAGAGATCTTAAAACTTAATTTAAAGTTAAACCATAGACTCTTCATGGGCGCGGTCAAATCTATGAGCCCTTTGTTTATACAAACATGGAATTGATCCATTTAAACCATTTATAACTCTATCCAAAGTTATGCTATGCAAATGTTTATAAAAGAAATTCAATTTATGGTATATACCCTTCATGCTAGTGTTAGTTTTATTGCCTTTAAATATTTAATTATCAAACTAGTAAGGTTTACTATTGAGCATGTTAAGTCTTAAAATGTTTAAGGGGCTTGACATTGGAAATTTTAATAATTTATTAACAATAATTGGATAATATTTTCCAAGTAAATTATGAGCAGAGGAACTTAATTTACCAACTCTATTATAGTCTAATTGAAAGTAGTTTGTAAAAGAACTCGGTGCATCAACATTAACTTAACTCTTTTTGAAAGCAACATGTAATAATGTTATAATTCTTTTAAACTTCAAACTTTAGAAGTTGGAATATTGGTACAAAAACTCAATTATCAATGTGCATTACTTATCACAAGGAGTAATCAAATCTGTCACGACGTAAATAGTATATGTTCACATTTAAAGATAGACCTTTAATGTAATAACCCTGCCATCCTTAGTCTGCATGCAAAGAAATATTTAAGGCGTTTACACACGATAACTATGGTAAACATCAAAGAGTTTAGTACGCAATAAGAACTATAAATTACAACTACTAGAAAGAAAGCAACTGTCATCAATACTGATAGGATTGAATCTCATCTCCATAGTGTTTTTAAAAGAATACGACTTAATGGTTTTACCTCATAAAGCATTTGAAATTGAATAGCAATTTATATTCTTTTACTGAGTTATTATTTTTGGAACAAACATTTATCTGTATGCGTAATGCTTATTGACAAGCAGGACCCGATCTTTCTTACCTGTAAATCTGTAAGAGCAGGTAAACTTTCTGCGTTAGCTGAAAAGCTAAGTAAGCCCAGAATACCAAGACAGTTCCACCTTGTGGTCGCAAGAAAAACAAATCATTAAACTGAAAAAGAATTATTCTATAAGATAAACATAATCAAGTAGATAATTCAAATGATGAAATCATTAACATATAACTAATTAAAACAATTAGTTGACTGTATTAATGAAGTTTATCTGTATTTTCAAAGTTTTAAATTTTTCGCAAATTTGGGAATTTGACAAGAGCTCCATATCTTTTTGCACCTTGGATAGCCTCTCATACCCATGCGGGTTTCCTCTTGTGAGAATTATTCTCTTGGGGTGGATCTACAGGTTCCTGGGATTCTTCTATTTCTCGATCTTCATCTTGATTTGCATCGTTCATAGTTGTATCTTGAATTCTGGGTACTTTTGTTTCTTCAGAGTCTTCAACTAGTCTCTTTCTAGATTTGTTGTAAGCTGAATATTCATCAAATGTTACATCTCTGCTAATGTCTATATTCTTGAATCATGAGAAGTATATTCTGTAAGCTTTCGAGCTTTCACTATATCCCACAAATATACCCTTCTTTCAAGAAGGATCTAACTTTGTCCTCTTTTCTTTTGGAATGTGTATGTACACTGGACAACCGAATATTGTGAGATGGCTGACCTCTGTTTTCTTGTCGGAGAAGACTTCTTCAAGTGTCTTGTTCTAAAGTACTCTATGAGGGGTGCGGTTCTGTACATGCATCGTTATCCTAGAAGATTTTTCCCATAGATGCATGGGAAGTTCTTGATCATGAAGCATTTCCCTTGCAACTTCCATGATTGTTCTATTCTTCCTTTCTGCAACCACATTATGTTGTGGATTATATGGATTGGTCAACTCCCTCTTAATCCCCGAATCTATGCATAAATATTTGAATTCATTTGATGTGAATTCTTCACCATTGTTTGATCGAAAGGTTTTGATCTTGTTTTCTGTGTGGTTCTCGATCAAGGCTTTGAATTCCTTGAACTTGCTGAATACTTCATCTTTGTTCTTCAAGAAGTATATCCATGTCTTCCTAGAAAAATCATCAATGAAAAAAACATAGTATACATACCCACTCAATGAACTAGATGACATCGGACCGCATATATCGGAGTGGATAATTTCCAATATTCCTTTTTCTTTGCTCTTGCTACTTGGAAATGTCTTCTTTGTGTTCTTTCCTTTTGCACATCCTTTGCATACATCGTCATATTTTTTTTGTATTTCTGGAAGACCTTCAATAGCTTTTCTTGCAAGTGGTGGTGCTCTATAGTGCACATGTGCAAGCCTTCTATGCCAAATTTCATTTGGCTCTACTGAGTCATGGAGCAATGCTTGTTATGGTTGGCCTTTCACTTGTATAATCATCCCTCTTGCTCTCCAATCACAACTGCATCATCTATAGTCTTTCCCTTTGGCCACATAAGAACTTGGCCATCTACAAATGTAACCCTTATGCCTTTTGCATCCAATGTAAATATGGAGAGGAGATTCTTCTTTAGGCTTGGTACAAACAAAACATCATTCATCTTCATAGACATTCTAGAGTCTAGCTTATAGGAGGATTTACCACTACCTTTTATTGGATACTGGTAGTCATCCCCAAGTTTCACCTTGTGAGGTGACTCATGTTCGAACAGTTTCACAAAGTATTCTTTGAATCCCTTCATATGTTTGGAAGCCCCACTGTCTATAAGCCAATCATTGCTTCCATGTGTGATAGTTCTCGTGAGAGCAGAAACCAAAACATATTCTTCATCACTTTCTTTTTTGATTCTCTTTATGGAAGGTTCATCATCCTCTGCAACATGAGCATGATGTCTTCTCTTGTTTCCTTTCTTCTTGTGAGAGCTATTATTATTCTTGGGACAATCTCTTGCAAAGTGTCCTCTTTCATCACATGTACAGCATATGTATTTAGATATATCTTTGTTATATTTTCTAGAGTTATCTTTCTGGTTAGAATGCTTACCTTTGGGATGATGATAGTCCCTTCTTCTTTTCTTGGAGTGTACTATGAGAGCTTGATCTTCACTTCCCATCTTTTCTTCTCGAGATACTATTCGAGCTTCTTCTTGTGAGCATTCCTCCCATGGTATACTTAACGTGACTAGCTTTCTTCTAGCACAAATCCCTTGAATGAAGGAGTCCCATGACCTAGGGAGACCATTCAAGGTGTTCATCATAATCTCTACATTCTCCACTTCTTCATCCACTACTTCAAGCTATTATTTGATCTAGGAGACCCTTGTAAAGTATGACTGTATGGTCTCTGCATTCTGGATCTTCACATTCTTCAAGTGGTTCCTCAAAGTCATCTTCTGATTTATGTTCTTTCCTTCAAATAGCTTGGTCAGGGAATCAAACATTGCTTTAGGTGTCTTTAGGGAGGACACCTGTGGTATGAGGTGATCCTTGATTGAATCAGAAATAATCCTCTTAGCCATGACCAATTTATTTTTGTGTAAGGCCTTAGCCTCATCTCCCTCTGGAACTGGAACCTCTTCATTGATGTAAGGGTCCAACTCATTTTCTTCCAGGACGAGGGAGATCTTATACTTCCAAGCTTGGAAGTTATCAGCTCCCTCAAGCTTTTCATCAAGCTTGGTGTGAGGAGACATCTTAACTATGAACCTCAAATGGAAATACAAAATATTTAGATCTTACCAATTTGAGAAGCTAAAAACTGGATCTAGAGTCGATCTTCTCCAGTGTTGTTTTTCTCGTTCTAGGGAAGATTAGGGTTTGAATTTCCTACATTTATACCCAACCAAAAACCTTGATTTTTGTCTCTAACTTCTATTTTTAGGAGGAGAGTAATCCTAGCCTTGGCTCACTCAAAAATTCCTCTTTAGTGAAAATCCCTAATTTCTCGATGTAATGGTAGGACAAAAACTGAAAGAGCTCAGAATCAGATTCTGCTTCAACCGAAAGATGCACCCTTCAATGGAGGTTCATCCTAGCCTCCTTTTGCTGATGGATTGTGGAGAGATACCCAAAAAGGAAGAATCCCTAGCTTTCACAGCTACATAGTGTCTTCTTCTCAGGTTAGCTCTGATACCATGTTAGATTTTTATCAATTTAGATAGTATTATCTTAGGATCTTATCTAAGAGAATAACATGCACAGCAATCAATCACAAGAGACGATAGACACAAAGATTTTCCTCAAGGAAACCATAAAGGATAAAACCCTGCAACTTCTTCAGAGATAGAATAAGCACCAATGGCAACAGTAAAACCCAAAGATAGTAAGATGATCTCCGACGGCTATTCTCTCTCTTATACCAACTCCTTCTCTCTCACTCATGCGCTACAATTGAGTGTGAGTGTCTGTGTGATAAATAGAGAGGCTCACTCTTTATTTATACTAGTTTCTAACTTGAAAATAACTTACCAGGGCCGACTTCTCTAGGAGATTCTAATAACCCTAGTGCCCCATAATTGCAAGGACTTTAACCCCTGATCAACTAGGAGGGTTAACCTCTATGACTTTACATGAATTTTTACATTATTGATTCTCCTGATGGGAACATTAAGGACTAATAAAATACAATATATGAAATACATAAGTGAATACATTCCGAAGTTACAAATACATCAACACTTGCCCATAAAAGTCAGAGCTTACAATATGTCCAAGATTAAGGCAGTATCATAATTGACCAAGAATTTTGAAGCTTTTCACTTCATTTAAAGAAATTTCTATAAGAATGATATCCATGGCAATGTGTCCATCCACTCTACAACTATCAAATTTTAGTATGCCTAGGATTATCAATTTTTTGCATAGGAGGAATTTTATCGATGAGCACACAATTCTGAATAATTGCGAAAAGGAGAAAGTGTAGGAAAGACACAAAAGAGGATACCACTAGTATCAAACTAAAGAAACCTATGAACAATTACAAAAGAGACTAATGAGGGAAGATTCCATAAAAAATACTGAAATATTAGAATCTCTACTAGAAAAAATAGGAAAAAAATTGAAGGCTGAAGAGATAGCGACAAATGTAGCTAAGGAGTAGGAAAATATAATAGAGGAGGAAAAGAATAGGAAAGTGTAGCTACTCAAAGAAAAAGAAGAAGTTCGGAAAAGAGAATAGAAAATTATACAAGAGGTTCTTTGAAGGAAAAAATAAGAAGAAACCTATAAGACTACTATAAAGATGGAACACAGGTAAACCAAGGAGGCATAAGATAGCAGGACTCAAGATATGGATATTGAGAAACATGCTAGAAGCACTAAAATACCACTCACCAGAGGCCACCTTTCCCTTACAGAACTGGGAATCATCACATACGCACCATCCAAGGATAATTTTGTATCTAGACTGGATACCATACTATTCAACCCTAAGAAGAAAAAAAATGTAAAAAGAACAAGGAATAGACTCAGAATTTCATCACAACCCAAGATCATCACAACTCAGAAAGTTTTGGTATTCAAAGGAACTGACAAGGTACTAGAATGTATAGCTTCTATAAATGTGGCTTCTACCATGGCTAATCAAGAAAAAATCCAAAAGATGGCCCATAAACTTAAATTGTGTAAGAATAATATTGACACTATAGAAGATCTCATCCTAGAAGCTAAGAGAGAGAGAGAGAGAGAGAGAGAGAGAGAGAGAGAGAGAGAGATTCAAACTAAGACATGACCATGAAGCCTTGGAGGTTGTTTGTGCCAAAAATTATTTCCAGGCTATGAAGAAACAAGCCAACACAATCTCAAAAAACTCAATAAAGTAAACTAGGTTTTAGGGTTTCTGAAATGTTTTCTTGGTTGTAAATTTGGTGACAAACAAAGAATACACTCATGAACCAAACAAAAAATGAATCATAAGCAAGGAAAGACAGAGATACATCATATAATCACCAGAATCCAACAGAACATGATAATGAAGTTCATTCACAAAAGATAAGCACTACTAGCATATAAAACATAAACCAACAATGAATTTATCAATCATTCAACTAAACAAGTCAAAAATGAAGCCAAAACATATACTAAAGGGTGAAAAGGATTATATATTTCATAGTCTGTCATCAAATACATATGAGAGTTATGATACTTAGCTCACAAAAAAGTCCAAAAGACCTCCTGAAGTCCTCCAAAAATCGAACCCCTCTTCTGTCCTTCTAATCTCTCTAAATACTGTTTTTTACAAAATCAGTTAGGGTCTAAACCCTAACTTCCCTCAACCAACTCGATGGGATAAAGTGAGATCATATTTACAAAATAAAATATTGCTTCTAAAAACTTAACAAAATTTTAACTAATTAAACTATTCCACAAAAGACATAACAAAAAAAAACTGGCTAACTTACCAAACTCAAAGGTCTTTTGTAGCCTCAGCTAGTAAGCCTATTCCATCCAAAGCTTGAGCCTTCTTCTTGGCTCTCTTTTTCTCATCTTCCATGTCTTCTAATATTCTTGTGAGTTCTTCATTCTGCTGCTGCAAGCCTTTGACAGTCTGCTTCAGCTCTGTACATTGCAAATATGTGGCTCTTTTCCTCTTTAGGGATTCCTTAGACACTTAAATAAGATCTTGATAATGATCATTTAATTCCTGCAAATCATGTCTAAGTATTCTATTCGCTAGAATCAGCCCATCATTCACTTTCTGCATGAAATCCATTTGATGTCTGAATTGTTTGACTATTTTCTGCAAGTTTTGCTTATCTGAATAAAAAACCTTCCCTGCTATAGTATACTGCACGTCAATGGGCATCCATGGTATATTGAGTTTCCTAAAAATGTCTGCATCTTCTTCTAACAGATCTATAGAAATATCAGGAATACTAGGGTTTTCCTGAGTGTCTGCTTCCTTAGGTATATCTTCATCTATTAACAGCTGGTCTTTAGAATAAGAAACCTCAGTTTCCTTTTGTTGTTCTTCTTTCAACATTTCATTTCTTAACTCTAAAAATACTGCTGATAATTTAGTCTCGATGAGACTAACCTCTTCTGCTGACTTTGATGGCTTTTCCCCCTTTGCATGATGAGGAACTGGACTTTTCAGAACTGCTTCTTTCTTAATTTTTGGTTTTTCATCGAAAGAATCATCATCAATTACTGTTACCTCTTTTGTATTTAATCTGGGGTTTAACAATTTTTTCATATTCAATCTCAACTTGTTTTTTGGCCTGGTTTTAGCCCTCCAAGATGGAGAACCTAAGGCAAGCTCTCCCAGCATTTTCAACGTTCTTCCTTGATGTCTTACTGTAGCTAACTCTATGGCTATCACTTTGTTCTTCTTTTTCTTTGACTTCTCCGCTTTATTCTCTTGTCTGCAGCATTCTGTATGGGTATCAACCTTAGCTTCATTTTTGGCAATGGATTCATCTTCCTCTAATAGATATCCCTCATCCTTAGACAGGATAGTGATGGGACTCCTTTGCTGGGCCTGAATGTCTTCTTCCTGTATAGCAACCTTTTCTGTGATAGCAGTTTTATCTTCACTGAAAGTTTCTGCTGGTACCATGTGTTGCACAGGCTGATCCTATTTTTGTGTAAACAGTGAATATTTACCTTTACTGTCAGCTAAAAACTTTTGAGGTTTATTGTCATCCTTCAAGGGCTCTGGTGCTTCTTCAAGTTTAACCTCTTTCTTGTCTTTAGACTTGATCTTCTGACCTAGTTTCCTAACTAGGGTTTTCCCCTTATCCACCTGCTTTTTGATTTGTTGTTCCTCTTGCTTGGTTTCAAAACCATTCCAGAAAAGGAAATAATTCCATGTCTTCCCTTCCCTTTGTAGAGCAGTACTATTGATAAGCTTAATCAAACCATGGTGGAAGATGGATGGTGAAGTATGATCCTCATGCCCTTGACTTTACTAGACATCTTCTACAGACTTTTGAAAAGGAAGAAAGGAAGGCTCATTTTTGGATTCACCAACCATATGTTGTAAAAACCTAAAATGGTATTTGAAGACATAGGCATATCTACCTTCACAGGTGATATAGCTTTGCAAGATTCTAATGGGTTCCACCCACTCACTTCTGAAATTTTGGATTAGTATGCCTTTGCTCCAATCTGGGGTAATATTAGGTAACATGTACCTCTGGGAATCAAAAGTGAAAAGCAACTTTTTGAACCATTTTTCACCTTCATTTTTCATTCCTGTAGCTTCTGCAATTAGCTCCACAGTCAACTTGAATCTCAGTGTATCAAAAACTATCATGTCCTGGTTATAGCTTTTGGAAAATTGATAAGAGACTTTAGTATTGTAGCCATCAATCTTTTTGAGTAAATCTAGCCACCCTGCATTCTGGAAAAGTTCTACACAACATGGGAATTTCTCAATCCATCTTACATCAGTGGGCTCAGCCCTATTTATTTTTCCACTTTTACCCATCTGCTCTCAATGGCTGAAACTCTGTGACTTCTAGGCTTTTGTCAATGACCTTGCAGCTGCTTTTTCCTCCTCAAGCCTCTAAGGCTTTAATTATCAGCTTTCCTCAATCTTCCTTGACTGTTTACTTTTTGTTTTTAATGCAGGATAAGCTTTACCACAGGCTCAAATGATTTAGGTCACAGAATGTCCCACACTCCTCACTAAAACTGCTTGTGAAACTAGCTATCATCCCAGCTGCTCATTTAGAGAATAAACCATCTCCAGAATGTATGACAACACCTGTGTATTGTGGTTCTGCACAAAAAATAACCCTTAATGCCTTTAAATGCAACTTAAGGGTTGTCTTTGTGCAGAAAAGGTTTTACACAAATGGTTTCAGCTGCGAGTTCCTTATATCAATTTAAGGTTTCTAAGATCAACTAGAAATTGTTTATCTAGTAGATGAGGAGATATAAAAACAATCTTCTGTCTACTCCATTTCTGCTCCCATTTGCTTTTAGCACCAAAAACAGTAAGCTTTAACACCTAATAATATTAGGTATTCCTGAAATTTCAAATGTTCCGATCCTTTGTTACACTGTTTACAGGTAGCAAATCAATTTTTGAAATTTGGATGCCAGAATACACAGCTCTTCACCCTGTCATCTTTTTAGGTTTCAAAAAGGTAATGGTTCAATGTAATGCTGCTTTTGGACCTTACACTCACCACAGCATCTCAAAGTCTCTTAAACAGATATCTCTTTGGCAGGGACCATGTTTAAAGGCATAACTTGATGTTTTTCTAAACCAATTTTAACAGAACAAACTTTACCGAGAAAGCCCCAAATTAGCAGCCACTAAGAGGTTGTCATGAGATACCTCATTTATGCCTTGCTATAATCACCTAATATCACTACTTGAGCTGTCTGATTGTACAATTTGAGTGAACAGGTGCCTTCATATCTCCAATTTACTTCCAGGTGATGGAAAGAGAAAGCCCTAATTTCCTGTATAACTGTGAAAACCCCGACTATGCTCTGTAACAGCGAACTCCGGTTTTTTGGCAGATGTCGTCGGTCCACTTAAGTCTTCAACTTCGTATTGCATGCATAGAATAACTCCCCTCACATCAAACTCTCTCTATGCCTCTATCTATCATGATGGGTTGCGTTCTAGTTAATAATAACCACGATCTCTTCCACGACACGAACCCACTTGATTTCATGATGATTACTGGAGCAACACGCAGCAAAATCCTTAAATTATGCAATTAGTCATTTAGGAATTGAAATTGTGTGAAAATTCAACTTAAAAAACCATAATTTATATGCGCGCGATATTCTTGTAGCGCGACTATGTTAATTTTTCATGGTTGCGCTACAAGAATAATTTGAATTCAATTTTCGCGCAATTTTAAACCTTTTTTCCACTTTGCATGAGGTTTAAGTGATGTTTAAGTGATAACTATGCTCATGATATGATTTGTGACATCCTTAATCAATATATGTCCTATGAATCCCTTCAAATTTTAAAGAAACACAAAATAATGAGAAACCTAAAGGCAAAAAACTTGAAAATTTCATTAAAAACCAAAAATTTTCCAAAGTAAAAGGACAAACTCAAATAAGCAATATTAGAATGAAATGGCAATCAAAATATAAAATCAAAAGAAACAAGTTCATGACTTAACATTTGGCTCCAGTTGCGGGATGAAGTCCTCCCTGTGAGGCTTCAAGAACCTGTGGACCAGTGCCTTCTGTCTGCTATCTATTTGTTTGCAAAATTTCCATTGGGCTATGAAGTTTTTATTATGCTTCACTCACACCGGTATGTACAATGAAAAGTGAAAATTTCCTCATAGACTGTAAAAATGCTTGAGGAATCGTCCATTGACTGGACTAGACAATTCCTCACCTTCCAGGGACTGCAGGATAAAAGTATTATTCTCCAAAACCTTAGACACTAGGAAAGGGCCAAACCAGAGGTTGTCAAACTTACCATGCTTACCTTTTTGCTCTTTCCTTGCATCCCACCTTAGAACCATATCCCCAACTGAGAAAGTATTTTCTTTGATGTTCCTGTCAAAACTGCTTTTGATCTTCAACCTGTACAACCATGCCTTTTCATCTACCTTTTCCCTGCTCTGTTGCAACTCTATCATTTCATAAATTCTTCTCTGCATATCATTTGGCTCCTCCTGAGAATTCTGGAGAAACTTCATCACTGGGATTCCCAATTGAATAGGGAAAACTGCCTCTGTACCATAAACTAACTGAAAGGGAGAAGTTCCAATTGCTTGTTTCACTGTTATCCTATCAGCCCATAATGCGTACTTCAGCATTGAATCCCATGATCTCTTGTTATGCTTGAGCAACTTCTTGATACTCTGAATGATGTTCTTATTTGAGGATTCAGCCAAACCATTACCCTAGGGATAGTAAGGAGTTGAATGCTTCAGTAGGATGCCATTCTTTTCACAAAATGCTGCCATTGCCTTAGACTTGAAGGCCTTAGCATTATCTATCACTAATTTCTGAGGACACCCAAACCTACTCAAGATATTTTATTCAATGAATTCCATGATTACCTTGTCTGTAGCATTCCTAGTAGGAATGGCTTCCACCCATTTGGTAAAAAAATCTGTCGCAGTTAGAATCCATCAGTGTTGTCCTGAGGAAGCTGGATTTATTTCTCCAATAAAATCCAGACCCCATTGCTGAAAAGGAGAACTTACTGCAATAGGTTTCAGGGGCAATGACAACAATTTCTGTTTGCCAGCAAACTTCTGACAAGGGATATAGGCTCTTACCTGTTGATAAACATCTGCAAACAAAGAGGGCCAATAATATCCAGCTCTTAAAATCTTGTATGCTGTTGTTTTCTAGAACTTGT
>LPNX010895379.1:0-51602 GCA_001517045.1 Pseudotsuga menziesii | reverse complement strand
ATATATATCAGGCATAGTCAAACCAACCTTCAGTTGGGTTTATCAGAACGTCAACAAATCACTTGCAATTATATCAACAATGCACTTATATCAACAACCAATCAATAGCCAAGCCAACACCGTTGGGTTTATCAGACCATCAACAATAACACATGCACTTATATCAATAATAAACGACCATTTCCAGGTTTCATTTCCAGCAGTGAGCTCTAATTCCACTACCCCATATCACACAAGAAACCACTCCCTTCTCTGTGCTCTTTAGTAGAAGGTAGGATGAGCCCAAGCCATTGTCCACTTAGTGTACAACACCAGACTACAATTTTTTAGTCTGACAACACAATCAATATAAGCAAACTCATTAGCATTATTGCTCTAAAACTCTAATCATATTTCACATCATTCACTATCAAGTATTGATGCACCAAGAGTGCATCCACTCCCTAGGGTGTAATCAATATTGAAAACCCTTTCATGACCCGACATTGGAAAAGTGTGCACCCTTTTCCCGTTTGTGCCATGTAGGCCCTATTCATACTCAAGCAATTTTCCATAATGGAAATGAAGTCAAAACATGATCTACATATTGAATTTAACAATTTGACACGCATATTCTTAGCTAGGGTCACAGAACACTTATCCATTTGCCGAGGCAATATTCTTTCATTAAGGAGGAATGGGGGATCCCTTCTCTGAGTTGACAGTCCCTCGGTTTTCCATCCCAACTGCTCTTTACACCCTATACCATCTCACTCATGTTGCTTACCAAACATGTAGTGCAACTGAGACGTTTCCAAAATGTCCAATGGAGTTTCACCCGAAACCCATTTCCAAGATAGGGGAGAACCTCCCCATAAGGTTTGGCTCCTGCAGGCCATCACACATGATCTTCCTATAGTGTGTACCCCTGGCACATTCATCAAGTAGCCAAATGGTCAATCATTATCTGATAATACAATCCAAATTTCATTGTTCCATAACCAAACAATGACATTAGTAATTCAATTCAATAGGAATTTGTAACTCTGTCTACTACAAAAATTGATTTGCTTGGCAATGAGGTGATCCTCAATTATGGGTCTCTTGTAAGTAGCACCACTATGCCCATTATAATTTCATGCTTGCTAGCATAACATGAATACCCACTTACAATGCATCCTCCTGACACAATCTTATGCAAGCCAATAGTGATTAGTAGTTGTCAGCAATTTCTTAAATCCGAAATTCACAAATTCAAATTTAACAACCCATTATGCCTACAAACTATTTTCACATCCATGAGAATCTTCTCATAAGGTTTGGCTCTTTCACATGGTAGATTCCAGCATTTGTCATGGTCTTACTCTCATTGCCATGCTCCAAATAATCTACCTGAAACCTGAACTTCAATTAGCCAAAAACTTGGTAAGTCTGGATGCATATAACCTTTTCATTGCTGCAACCATCACTGAAGCATTTCCAGAATTTATAAAATTCAAATACTTCTAGATGTTAATCACATCAATACTACCAAAACTCATTTACTTCATGCAATCATTATCATACCTTAAATTACAGGGTACAATCCCCTCATTTATGTAATTTAAACGAAAGGTTTAAATACTTCTTACTTCACAAGCGTATCATTTGTACCACCTTGCCCTTCCATAGAGCATTTCTAGCAGCCAATTGATCCTGACTACCCTCTTCATGCACTTACTATCTTGCATTCATAACAGCTCTTGAAATGGTTATAGAATTGTCATCAATTCATCATTTCAGTCATTAGTTATTCATAATATCACATGGACTATCTCAATGCATTCATGCAATGCATCACAACATTTGCACCCATACTTATGTAATCAGTTACTCACACCCTTCATATGCATCCATTCAATGCATAACTACAAGATTTATAAATTATTTTAATGCACATCCACTCAATGCTACCTTGCATTGATTCAGGAATACTATGCATTCAAACATACCATGCATGGCCTAACCATGACTACTTCATATAGGATGCATTACTATAATCAAGATCAGCAGTGCTTACTTTCTTTGGGATACTAAGCTCATAATAACATATACAGGCATGATACATTTCTGTATTAATGTAGTATAAATTTCAAATACCCACATGGTATGAGACCTCTTTCTTTTACCACTCCATGCAATTGTCATAATTAAACCCTTACCTTCATGGGTCCTACTTACACCCTTGGCATTACCAGTTTGGTTGGTCTTTTATAGGAGATTGTAGAATTCGCTCACCAACCTTTGATTCTGGACTTGTTACATTACCCCTTTATCCATAGGGTTGCTAGTCACATTCATTAGCATCAACAACATATTCAGCCATGTCCATGTTGTCGTTGGTTTTTCCACTAATGCCAACACCAATGAAATAATTATCATTAGTGTCTCATTATAAATGTATAATTCTCACTATTCTTACCAACATGTAATAGCCTATGCATGCAAGGCATATCCTCATACATTTCATGTATAAAACTTGTCATCATAATTAGCAAGACAGGGTTTAAGAAAATTTCCCTTTTCAAGTCCCTCATCCTTGATTGAACTCCTCTTCCACACATCAGTTGGTTTGACTTCATTCTCTTGCTACCTCTAGGTATGCAATTCCCAGATTTGTCCATATTGCCAGCAACAAATTTATCTTTCAAGAAATCACTTAGGACATTGCTACTCCACACTCAAATTATGGTGACTCTTCATTATTCCCTACTGGATAAGCTTTCCAATTCCTATCCACATGCTTCATTCTGACCTCAGGTGTGAAAACCACACCACTTCAAAAATGATGCTTTTTACCAAATGTATTCTAGTCTGAAATGTCAACCTTAGCCACCTAGAATTTTCTTCCTTTCCAGCCCTACAATCCACTTATAGTCTGCTGAAAATCCCCTGAAAAACAGTTGGAATTTGCTGAGAAAAATTCCACTTTGAAAAACCCAAAATTTCTTTCTCCCTATCAAGTCTCTTTCCAACTAAGTTTTTGACATTTTGGTGGCCAAAAGCTCTAGTTTTCTCCGTGCTCATCGGTGGTCTGTTCGTTTATTTCCCTTCTACGTGTCGGGTCCATAGTGATATAACCCTCTGAACTATAATGACGATGCCAAGGTCTATCCATCGCCGGTTTCATCAGCTAAGGTTTTCTACGGTATCGGTGGTCGGACACGTTATTTATCGGGTGCGCAGTCCCTTGGGTAGCCGCAATGGCGAAAAGCAATCTCACTATGGGTTCCATGGAAATCTATCGGCTATCGGACCTACTATCCATCTGGTGGATACTGTCTTAGACTGCTGCAATGATGGATTTACAATCCTTCGATTCCTTCCAATCGGCGGCCTGATCCTTAATAATTTTTCGATGACCTTATACTCAAACAAAATCTTCAAAATTTTCCTTCTAATCGGGTCTCTTCCCTACTAATTCTCTGGCATTTCGGCAGGCAATTGACTAAACTTCTAATCTACATCGGTGGGAAATTCGACTAACCGCTGCATCGATGGTCATCTGCTCTGTGCATCGGTTGGCTAGTTGTCTATGCTTCCGCAATGGTGGCCAACGATCCTTCTAAGGTTTCCGTGGGCACAAGCCTATAGGTGGTCGAAACCTCTAGTCACTATGGCATCGGTAGTCAGGTATTCTACCTATCAGAAGTTTTAGTTCTTTAGACTTCCGCAACGGTGGCTCCACAAGCCTTAACTCTCCAAACTGGTGTCCATCAGTGGTCTGATCCACTAATAAATTATGATCGATGATCGAGTCCATTTTTTCATTGGATAGGTTGGTGTCGGTGGATTAGACCCCAATACTTCCATAGTGTCAGCACTCTCGAACACTAAATGCCACCGTAGTTATGTTATTAGAACTCATAACCACTATTCACTAAACACCTCAGCATTGGTGAGTGGGAAGACTAATGCATCGACAAGATAGTTCACTCAGCAGCCGCAACGATGGTTCATCAACAATGAACTTTTCTCGATCGACGATTAGAAGCACAACTTAACCAGCATCGACAGTTGAAACCTTTACCCGTCAGAAGATTAGTGCTCTGGGCTTCCGCAACGGTGGGTGTACGAACCACTAACTTCTTCCTATGTTCATTGGCAATGAATACCACTAACATTTTCCGATGGCCGATGATCTCGTGACTTAGAGAAATTTTTGAATTTTCTTCTTGCATCGGCTCTTCCTTCAACTATTCATTGGCAATGTCAACAGCTATTCATTGGCGATGTCAACAACTATTCCCCTCCGATCGCCGATGATTTCGTTCCTTAGAATTTTTTTTGAAATTTTCCACTGCGTCAACTGTTAGAACAAATTTCCTCTATGGCATCAGCGGTCGGGGCTCTATCTGTCAGAAGAATAGTTGTCTAGCCATCCACAACGGCAGTGCAAGATCGTCTATCCTCTTCCAATGTATTCGCCAACCTTTTTTCCGTGTTGGAAACTAGATCATCTAGACATCGGCGATGCGATCAACTAATCATCGCCTATCGCCGACGATTCCATTACTTTGTAAAATTTTCAAAATTTCTCTCCGTTGTGGGTGAGCTTCAGAACAACACTTCCACGGTGTCAGAGGACCTTCTCACTTAGTTCTCCAATGGGCTGACGGGAGACGAGTTCAATTCCTTCCGCAATCTTCTTCCAATTTCCATACGTCGAGTGACCTTCAAACTATCTTTTCCATTACATCGGAAGAAATTCACACTAATTTTTTCGATGAGCTGACAATTCTGGCACTTAGAGATTTTTGTGAATTTTCCTGTCATCACCCATTTTCTCCTGGTTTCTTCTAGCAGTAGGTAGCAGGGATGATTTTAAGGAACCATACTTATTTAAAAGTGTATAAATGTTGGCGAATCTTACCAATTCTTAAAATGCCAACTATAAAATGTTTGGCGACATTTTTCAAAAAATATTTTAATTTCCAAGTATTTTGTATCGCTTATATAATAATTTGGCGATTTTTAGGGTGAAAAAAGTTTACCCCATCGAAATTGGGCGAAACAGGGCTTCAAAAAATGCAAAATGGCGAATATTTTTTTGGAGAAAAACCCCTAAAAATAGCCCATGGGCTAAATTTCGCCCCTAAAATTATCCCTGGTAGGTAGCCTGCCTCTGTTAACTATTTCTCATGGCCCTCTAAGGCCCAAATGCTGCAACATAAGCTCTGTCACTGCATATTCATGTCCCATTCAAGCCCATGCTGCAAATAGAGCTCTGCTACCATATTGTAACATCCGTGACCCTCCGACCAACAAAGAGGACGCTACCAAACCATCAACTATTTTCGGGCAACTAGCCCCATGAACAAGAACATGCATATCATGCTGAAATAAAATGCTTAAAACATAAAACATTCTAAGATGCATAGTCATTCATATACACAGTCGAAGCAAACATACATTCAGACATTTAACATATTCATCATAGTTCATTAGTCATCAAATATAATTGCAGAAGTAAAATGGACAAGAATACTCATCTCGTAGAACTCATCCCACAACCAGCTACATCGCTGCAATGTTCCACCCAACCATATGCCAGCATTCTCATCAATCTCTAAGCAACAATGCCACCCCCGATCTGGGCATGATTCCCCAAGGAATAAGGGTCAAGTAGGCTTAGACACAGCCAAGGTTACAAAAAATAGCCAAGTCAACACAGTTGGGTTTTTCAGGCTATCAAGGAGCTAGGAAAGGATAAATGCTAAGCTGGTGGTCTCAATGGAGAACTAAGGATGCCCACTCTAGAGCTATCCTGACCTCTAAGACATCCACACACCCAACACCAGGAATCAGTCCTTTCTCTGCTTTGTAGTCCCTCAGTCCCTGACTTCCCCTTCCAATACTCTTCAAGGGTTGTGGAGAAGAAATCCAGCAGTCCAATTCTGTCTAAGTGGCTCCCAAACACCAGGTTTCTCAAGCATACCTAGCCTCTAATCCTACTCTAAACAGTCTGAAGACCAACCATTGCATACCTACAGTAAACAAGCAGTTCACGACTCAGTGAAGAAGATAAAGACAATAGGGTGACAACCCCAACGAAAAGATGGACACAGCTTCAGTCAACAAGACGCTTCAGGGTTGTTCTTGGCCCTAGCGTGGCCAAAACAACTCAGTGGCACCCAAAAGATGATTGTATTCACAGCAATGAACAACATGGGGGGGGGGGAACCACAACAAACCATAGTTTCCAGGGAATAACAACAACTGATCTCATGGCTAAGCCACTGAGACATTACACAGTTCGAAAACACAAGAGGGAAATCGATCCTCTTCACAGGCCAGGGAAAGAACATAGCCGGTCTCACAGTGAAGAATCACAGATACCTTTCACAGTCCAACAATTTAAATAGGGTCAAACTCTCTGCATGACCAAAGGAAGAACAGAATGAATCCCTATGGGAGGAAAAACATAACCCTTGCGTGAGAGTGAGAAAGACCAAAACCTCTGAGGAAGAAGGATCATGGGAGAGTGGAGAGAGTGGTGACCATCCCCTTTCCCTCCACGTGAGAAGAGCGAGCCCACTGGTGGAGTGTACATGGGGCAAAGACTGGTAGTCCTACCACCCACCACTCCCCAGCCATAATTTCTCCCAACTAATCAAACATCAAAATTTTAACGGGTGGTCAACACATGGGAAACTCCCAATGGCTCCCACGGGCTAGACAATACCCCCCCCTTAACCTTAGGAATCATGCCCTTTTCATTTAACGTTGCATCGCCATAGCTGGCTGTAGGTTTATTTTAATTGATGTGCATATTCACATGATGCCAAAACTATAATGTGCCAGATAGTACAATATACCATTGGCAATGATCCCTATTGCCGAAACATACACAACAAAATCGATGGTGGGGATTTTTCCTTTATCTCCACACCACGATTAATTACAATATACACATCATGTACCTTTTAATGCAAACGGGGTCAAAACCGGGGCATTACATAAATTATGGTAGATAGGATGGGAAATTAGTATAAATAACATCATTATGAAAGACAATCCCGTAGCCCAACATGTATTAGACATGGGAACATAAGTTGGATACAACATTAGACAGTTGGAGAAGAAGTTGGATGAGAAGTTTACACATTTGAAATTTACATCTATACATGTAGAAGAACATGGGAATGCACAACCCCATGAGCCACACCAAGAAGAAACTCCTCACCCACTAGGGTTAATTATCCAACAACAACCCCTAACACTTTTTCTATCCAGTGATATACATGTAGAAGAACATGGGAATGCACTACATATTGAGCCACGTGTAAGGGTTCATCCTTACATAATCATCATAATTGATACTATATATATATATATATATTATTGAATTTATAATTATTACATTGACATGCTTACATTATATATGGAAGCTAACCTATGAATGGTCGGACCTTGAAAAGAGGTGACCTTTGACCATTAATACTAATTGACCTAATTGTTAAATAGATTAATATTAATAATAATATACTATTTAGGTATATTACAAGTCATCCTGCTCTTCTTATGAGCGTGCTGCAACTGAAATTCTTTCCATGAAAAAATGGTGCCACGGTTTAGTAGTTCTTGAAATATTTGGTTGCATTTCCATTCAAATATTTTCATGCATATGATTATGTAGATCAATGCATAACAACTATATGGAGTATTCTTCTAAGATTCTAATCTGATGGTGTTCTTTTGACCTTCTATTTCGATGTATATTTTTGATATTTTTGCATGCTTTGATATGGTTTTCCTATCTGTAGTGGAAACTACTAATAATGTACTTACTTCCTTGCCTGACAAGCTTGTCTTTATTTGTTCTGTGGGAACCTTTTGAAATTCTAGAATATCTTGAGTTGTTACTAATAATAGAATGTTCATCTCATGATTTGTTGCACCATCCTCTGGGTTTTGTTCTTCTACGTTATCATGATTAAGTTCATTTTTAACACTTTTATTTTCATAATTGCATTCTTCTACATCTTCATTTCTCTCATAATTGTTGTTAACATTGACTTTATTGACTTCATTGACTTCTACAACAACACCATTTTCTTTACAATTGGTATTGGCATTGTGATTTTCAATATCATCTTGATCTTTCATATCTATGTCTTCTACTTCTTTTGTATCATCATCCTTGTTATCCTTTTTCTTAAAAAGTCCTTGTTCTGGATTTTCACTAGACATATTTATAGATTTTTCTGATGGTGTATTAATGTGCCTTGCTTCCCTACATTGTAAGAATCCACAACGAACTTCCGGTAGGAATGCATACTTTTTATGAAGTATCACATTTTAAGGTTTGTAGTTGGAAGGTCTTTTCTTACCCCAGTTGGTGTTTGGTGGTATGGATATTTTGAGAGGAGGGGTATAAGGAGTCGGTCGTCTAGGCTTCCTTTCCTTCCTAGAGATAGTAGAAATTTTATATTCATCCCTACTTGAATACATAGGAGTCATAGTAGTCCCTTATTCCTCTTGACTTGGTAACTTGAGAGTCATAGTAACATTTTTGTTGAGGGTGTATATCCCAACACTTCTTGACCTAAGAACTCAAAAGTCGTAACTTATTCTTCTTTTCTAGTCGTAGTCTCTTCTTTTTTCATGGGTGTTGATGCATACCCCAACTCTGCTTGACCTAAGAAATTGGGAGTCGACATAGCTTGTTTCTTTATGATAGGAATCCCTTCTTCTGACGTGAGTGCTGATGCAGATGTCCACTCTATTTGGCCTGAGAACTCGAAAGGAACAACATATTCTTTCAACTTCCTTTCCTTCCTCAAGGGTAGTAGTGATTTTATATTCATCCCTACTTGAATACATAGGATTCGTAATAGTTTCTTGTTCCTCTTGACTTGGTAACTCGAGAGTCACAATTACTTCTTCTATCGAGGGTGCAGATCCCATCACTTTTTGACCTAAGAAATCAGAAGTCATAACATCTTCTTCTTTTCGGGTCATAGTTCCTTCTTTTGTCATGAGTGTCGATGCAAACCCAAAATCTACTTGACCTAAGAACTTGGGAATTGACATATCTTTTTACTCTATGATAGGAACTCCTTCTTCTGACATGAGTGCTGGTGCATACGTAAGCTCTATTCGGCTCGAGCACTTGAAATTCACAAAAATTCTTCCAACTTCCTTCCCTGCCTTGGGGTAATAGTGATTTTATATTCATCCCTACTTGAATATGTAGGAGTTTTAGTAGTCCCTTGTTCCTCTTGAATTGGTAACTCAAGAGTCACAGTTACTTCTTTTGTCGAGGGTGTAGATCCCAACACTTCTTGACCTGATAACTTGGAAGTAATAAATATGATAAAATTGAACCATCAAGTGAGTAATTCAAACCATGGGAGAATATAGGAGCATTATTGAGGTTCATAAAACAAATTTGGGTGCAAGATTCAGCAAAAACCATCAAATTACAGATAAATTACACATAATGATAACTGGAAACAAGATAATTTTGGAATATCTAACTATGAAATTGTTATTAAAAGGTTTATAAATACATCATAAGAGTTCTGAATGGATTTGGAAGCCAATTGTGAGGAACTAAGACAAAATTGCCAAAATGGCATCAAACCCCCCTAGGTGGGCCAATCTCGTCCCAAATCTCTCCAAATGGCCAAAAATTGCTGAAGTGGTATGGATGATGTATTGTGGGTCAATTATTACACCTTTGAAAGCATGGGTGTGGAGAAATAGGTGGTTTAGAGTCTCAATGCAACATTAATTGCACCAAATCAATCAAAATTTGGGCAAAATCCCACTCTAATGCTCCAAGTCAACTTGCCTGTCCACATTCAATGAATGGGAGAGGACCAAAAATGATGGATGTGCATGTGTCTAGTTTACTAATCTAGAGTACCCATGTGGGTCATGGAGCCTCAATTTGACATGGCATATGTCCACCTAAGCACCCCTACTCTACCTCATAGTGTATTAAAGATTAAAAAGAAATAAAATT
Organism: Pseudotsuga menziesii; assembly: GCA_001517045.1. NCBI lineage: Eukaryota > Viridiplantae > Streptophyta > Pinopsida > Pinales > Pinaceae > Pseudotsuga > Pseudotsuga menziesii. Next base: position 41,611 of record LPNX010895379.1, on the reverse strand, counting down.
GACTCGTTAGTGTAACTAAGGTACTAATGATGGATTACTCTTCTAACACCCTACATTAATTGAACGACTAATTATGATCACAAAATGATGAAGGCCTTGGAAACAATGGCTCAAGTCACCTCAAATACATAATTCAGAAATTACAATTTTTATTTGTCCATGTGAACCGAGGAAAGAAGGAAAACCTCATGGGATAAAACATTCCCTAAAGAATGGACATGTGGCTGGACCTGTAATAAATAACATAAAATTACCATCCCTCACTCATCCCAAGCAAATATCTCTGGTAAGTGAAGGTCTTCTCAGTGAAATCCTTGGTAAAAATGTTAGCAATTTGCTCGGTGGATGGGCAATATTGCAGTGAGATCACCCTGTCATGCACTAAGCCCCGAATGTAATGCATGCGCATTTATATGTGATTTTTCCTCTACCTCTGTACTGTATCAGTATATATCTTGATGGCACTCTGATTATCCACCCAAATTTTGGTTGGAGAATCAATTGTGACACCAAACTCTCGGAGAATTCCTTGGAACCAAACACATTGTGTTGCAACATTGGCTGCTGCCCTGTATTCAGCCTCTGCTAATGAAAGTGATATGGTGTGATATTTCTTGCTTGACCGAAAAATTGGACCTTCAACAAACATAAATACAAAACCTAATGTTGATTTCCTATCATTTGGATCACCGGCCCAATCTAAATTAAAAAATATAGCTAATTAAAGGGAGGAACTAGCTGTGTAGTGCACCTTGAATTTCTTAGTTCCCTAGACATAATGAAGAATTATTTTTGCATCCTTCCAATGGATCTCATGTGGCTGGTGCATATGTATTTCTACATCACTCGCAACATAAGATAAATCAGGTCTTGTATGAGTGAGGTAGGAAAACTTCTCACTAGTTTCCTATAGAGTGTAATATCCACCATTGGGGAATTGCCAAATTCATTCATTTTAATAACAGAAAGAAAGGGAGACTTGGATTCCTTACAATAATCTATATTAAACTTATTTAGTAGATATTAATCATGTTGTGGCTGACTCAGCATGATTCCCTTTCCATTTTTCTCAATTTCCAAGCCCAAAAATTTCCTTAGCAATCCTAGGTCTGTCATGGAAAATTCACTATGCAAAGAGATCTTAATTTGGACAATTAAATTGGTGCAGCTACCTGTAATAAGAAGATCATCAAAATAAACAAAAATTACTTGCAAAATAACATCATTTTACTACAAATACACATTAGGGTCTTATTTACATCTTGTGAATCCAATTGAAAGCAAGAAAGCATCCATTTTTGCATACCAAGCCCCCGGGGCTTGCTTGAGTCCATACAATGATTTTTTCAGCCTACATACCAATGAAGGATCCTGTTGGAAACCTTCAATATGCTGTATATAGATATATTCCTATATATCACCATGCAATAATGCACTCTTTACATCCATGTGGTGAACTTCCCAACACTTACTAGCTGCCAGCGCAAGAATTAGTCTAATTGAGTCCATCTTTGCAGCCGATGCAAAGGTATTTGTGTAATCAAATCCATGGACTTGAGAACAGCCCTTAGCCACTAATATAGCCCTATTTTTTATATCATAACCATCAACAACAATTTTGGTCCAGAAAACCCATTTTCATTGAACAACTTTCCTCTTGGGAGGAAGGGGAACCAATTCCCATGTATTGTTCTCTAGGAGGGACTAAAGATCATCTTCCATTGCTTATGAAGCGAATAATTATTTGCTTACAAAAATAATATTACCAAAAGACTTGGAATATTAAATAAGCCATAATAATATATAAATTGATGATAGAATAGATATGATGATAGATTACAAAGTGAGTGCCATATATATATATTAATCGTAAAGGCACTTTGGATACTATCCATGAAAGGATGCGTCATTTTAGAATTGTTTACTAATAACTATTTATTAATTATTAATTATTAATTATTAATATCAATATGTATTAATATTAAAAATTAATATTGATATTTAATAGTTATTATTAATTATATAATAGTTATTTAGTGATTATTTATTATATATATTTTTGTTTATTACACTGCCTCTCCCTTAGAATTGCTTTGTCCTCAAAGCACAATTATGGAAAACTTTATCCCTTGTTCTAGCTTGTAATGCTTTCTCATGACATTGTCTATTGGTAGTTGCAACATTTTACGAAATAAGATGATACTTTCTTTCAAACATTGTGTGGAAATGTTGCGTCAGTTGTGAATTCATCCATCTGAGATATACCCTTAACGGAATTATTTGCAGATCAATTGTCGAGAGTTGTCGATTTTGTCTTTGCTCTTTGTAGGAATAATACTGGTAATTTTCTTTTTGATTTTTTCATCCATCATAATCACTCTTGTGATTCTGATCATGATAAAGAACTCGAATTGCCTGTGAAGTGTTTACTAGAACTTCAACTTTTGGTGCCTCTAACGATTTTTGTAATTGTTTTTTGGAACCATTTTCTGTTGAAGCTTGTAGTGATGTGACAATAAGATTGTTCTTTTGAACATTGACGAGATTTGCGTTGCTTACCTTTTCTGATATTTGAATTTGAGCCTTTGATGACTTCTCTATTGCGTTAGTCATTGTTTCTGCTTTAATTTGATGTTGGTTGTATCAACTTCTGTGATTTGGGTGACGATAAGGTATTCGAGACATTTGTGGAACCCATGTAGAAACTTTAATTGTTTGTGATTCTTCCGATTTACTAATTGATAATAAATTTAAGGATTTTTTTAACTTCTCATTTTCTAATTTTTTTATTTGTTCATTCAACCCTTGATTCAAAATTTTTAAGCGAGAATTTTCTTCATTTTTTGTAATACTTTCTTATTGAAATCATTTTGGAGATCCACTTCCTTTTGATGAAATTCCTCTTGGATTTCCTCTTGCGATCTGTTTTCCCTTTTTAATTTCTTAATCTGTGCGATCAAGTCTTGACTATGATTCTTCAAACGGGTAATTTCTTCATCCTTATTAGCGATAATTTTTTTAACTTCGTTCTGCTTCTTTTGTTCCGACTTCTGATTACCCTGTGAAATCATCTCTGATATATCCTGGAATTCTTCAGATGTTGGAGGTTCTATTTCTAACTTCATTGTAATATCTTGAAATGTGATTCTCTTTCGCTTATAGGAAAATGTTAGAAACTTCTTTTTAGCATTTAAGATGAAAGTCCCCAATGTTTTTATCCAGGGAAAACCCAAAATTATGTCACCTCCAAAGCTCCATAAGGAACTAACAATGAATTTCGATGTGACCATATAATCTCCAACACTCAGTTGTAAGCCACTTATTTCAGTTCTTTTTTTGTCCAAAAAGTCTAGCTCTTCCCTTATATTTGACTCAGGAATCACTAAATGGTTAGCGAATTCAGTACTAATATAATTATTTCTTTCAGCAGGTGCAATAGGAATGGTGATATCCTTCCTTGCAAGTGTTCCTTTAATTCTAAATAATATTACAACATTTGTTTGTAAGGTGATAGGAAAATTTTGATTCTTTTCAATATTAAAATCCATATTCTTGAGTTTTCTTTGAAGTTTAATCAATATCTCCTTCTTTGTTTCCAATAGTTTGTAAAAATGTGAGTAGATTGGGTGGTTGGGAGGAATGAGTGTTACCTTCGCCACCTAAGTTCAAATCTCACTTGCTTTTTGTAGCAATTATTATGCACCCTTTTTATCTTTTTTTTTTCCCTTAAGTTTTGTAAAATGTGAGTAGATTGGGTGGTTGGGAGGAATGAGTGTTACATTCTCCACCTAAGTTCAAATCTCACTTGCTCTTTACTAGTAATTATTTTGCAATTTTATATTCAAACTCAAACCTACTTTAAGAAACCAGGTGTGGTTTCACTTTTACCCTCTCTCTCTTTTTTCCTTTTCCTTTTATCTTTTCTTTTTCTTAACTATTTTTTTTCCTTTTTTACATTTTTCTTTTTCTTTTGGACAATGTCCAATATTTTAGGGAAGCCCTAAAGTAAGGCTATAAGCCAAAAGTCAGACAAGGTCTGAGAATTAAGGCCAAAGGCTGGGATCTAGCTAAAGAGGCTCTGATACCACTTGAAGTGAATAGTTATTCGTTTATACAAATAATATTACCAAAATACTTGGAATATTAAATAAGCCATAATAATATATAAATTGATGATAGACTACAAAGTGAGTGTCATATATATATTAATCATAAAGGAACTTTGGATACTATCCATGAAAGGATGCGTCATTTTAGAATTGTTTACTAATAGCTATTTATTAATTATTAATATCAATATCTATTAATATTAATAATTAATATTGATATTTAATAGTTATTATTAATTATATAATAGTTATTTAGTGATTATTTATTATATATATATTTGTTCATTACAGCTTATTTCCATCTTAGGTCTGTACAAGACTTCTGATATGTTTGAGGATAAGAACTAATCATCATATAACAGTGCTCAGCAAGAACACTATCACTTGAAAAAAAAAGCCTTACTAGTTTGTGTTCTAGTTTTCTTAGGCTCTTGGGGATTGCCTGCCAATTCCCTAGCTGATTGCACAATGTTTTCAGCCCATTTGGGCCTATATGGTGATTCATATACATCAATATCATATTCAGAAACATTTATATCAGAATTATCAGAAAAAATAGAGCATGTATCATCACTTACATCTTCGAATGGTTGAGGAGAGGAGCAATCCACCGGTGCAAGTTCGAAATCAGGAATTGGTTCTTCTTCAAATTTGACACTTCTTTCAACAAACATTTTGCAAGTGGATGTGTCAAAGAGCTTGTACCCTTTGGTTTCCTCACCATATCCAACCATGAGACACTCCTTGCTTTGTGGTTGCAAGGCTTTCCTCTTCTTTGAAGGGATTATTTCCCATGCTTTTGTCTCAAATATCCTGAAATTTGAGACATTTGGTTTTTCACCAAACCATGCCTCGTAAGGTGTCATTTCTTTCATTTATTTGTGGAAGGATCTATTTTGAATGTGATCAGAACAACTGATGGATTCAGCCCATATCTTGGGATTAATTTCCCTCACTTATATCATGCAAGTTTCCATCTCTTTGAGAGATTTTTTCTTCCTCTCTACCACACCATTTTGCTGTGGTGCGTAGGGAGTTGACTGTTGCATTTGGATGCCACAATGTTCACAAAGTTGCTGTAAAATATTGTTCACATATTCCTTTCCATTATCAGTCCTAATTACTTTGATCTTCTTCCCACTATGATTCTCTACAAGTGCTTTCCAAACCTTGAGTTGCTCAAACATCTCAAATTTCAATTTTAGAAAATACACCCAGCAAAATTGAGAGTTGTCATCAATGAATGTAAGCACATACCTAGATCCACCATATGAGGGAGTAGGTAGCAAACCAATCAAGTTAGAATGCACCAAACTAAGTGGTTGTGTTGCTCTCCTTTCCTTCCCCTTCTCGTAGATCTGCTCAGGATGCTTCCCAATCACACATCCAATACATGCTCCAGTAGATGGTTGAATTGGTGGAAGACCTTCCACTAGTTCTTCTCTGTGCAATGTTTGGAGATATATCTAATTCATGTGGTCAATACTCTCATGCCATAGTTTGGAAACCTCATTGGCATGTGAGTGAATTTATTGATCACTGTAAGTAGGGAGTAAATTAGAGAATTTATACATTCTCTCATTATGATCAGCATACCCAACTGCAATAAATTGGTCTATTGAGATTTCAGAAATCTCTACCATGTCAGGAGTAAAGATCACTCTCTTTGGCTCTCCTATATGGGTCATCTGGTATACTGACAACAAGTTTGCTGCAAGTTCTGGTACATACAATACATCACTAAAAAACCCATGGTCTAAATCAATTCTCCTAATCCCTCTGGTCTGGAGTTCATAATCATCTCCCATTTGAATTGCTAGGCTAGCATTCAAACTCATGGAGGAGAAAAATTCTCTCCTGGATACCATATGCCTGGAAGCACCTGAATCAATGATAAAGGATGAAGAGTTAGAAGTAACTACTACCAAATCATGACATTTCTCCTTGCCTTCACTTGAACTGGAGCTGCCATCCTTCTTCCTTGTGTTGTCAAGGACTGGAATGTTGTTTTTCTCTAGCAGCTGCGCCATGGTATCTATGGTTTTTTTTCATGCATGAGCTCTCTAGATGCCATCCCTTATGGCAATAAGTGCATTTGGCCTTCTATTTTCCCTTCTTCTCCTTTTCTTTGGGTGGATTCGAAGCTCCCTCACTAGATTTGGGTTTCTTTGATTTCTTGTTGTCTGGAAACTTTGAATTCTTGGACTTGGGGTTGCCCTTTGCTGAATTCGAAACCCCTAGTTCTATTGCTTTATCTTTTGTCTTGATGGAACCCATTTGGACATAGTTTTCCTACTCTTGAGTGAGTGACTCCATTAAGTTTTCCAGGCTTGGCATTTTCAAGTTTCGAAGGGTGAGCTTTCCTGAGTGAAATGTGCTCACAAAGACTGAGAACTCTGGCCCCAACTTTGAAAGTGTAGACAAGATCAGTTGATATTCCTTCTTCTCAATACCACATTGTTTTAACTGCAATACAAGTTATTTGAAATTGGTGAAGAAGTCTTGGATTGTATCATAGTGCACTGGGCTCAATCTTATCGACTCATTCTCAAACTAGTGACCATGTAGCTCATTAGTTTTTTCAAATAGAGACTCAAGATTCTCCCAAGCCTCCTTTGGTGATGTCAAACTGTCATGGTGGAACAAAAAATATCTTGAGATGCTCAGACACAACAATCTATATGCTTCATCCAATTTGTTTAAATACTTGGATTTCTCTACAACAGAATTTGGTTCCACTTGAATGCCCATGGTAACTATGAAAAGCCCCTTGGCTCTCAATTGAATCACCATATCTACCTTCCATTCAAATAAATTGAAAGGTTTTAGCAAGATGCGGGTAGCCTCCATTACTTCCTGCACTGATGGTGGTGAAATTGCTAACTTGTTTACACATAACAATTCGATTTTATCTGGAATTAACTAACAAAGCAGCTCAAATCCACTAAGAATTTGGTCTGCAACTCGAAAATATCCAACCAGATCTGATACCATGTGATAAATTCAAACCAGCAAGTGAGTAATTTGAAAGACAAGAGAAACTAGGAGAGTTAGTCAGGTTCACAAATCAAATTTGGGTGCAAGATTCAACAAAAACAATCAAATTACAGATAAATTACACACAATGATAGCTAGAAACAAGATAATTTTGGACTCTCTAACTATGAAATTGTTATTAACAGGTTTATAAATACATCATAATATTTTTGAATGGATTTGGAAGCTAGTTGTGAGCAAATAAGCCAAAACTGCCAAAATGGCATCAACCCCCCCTAGGTGGGCCAATCTTGTCCCAAATATCTCCAAATGGCCACAAATTGCTGAAGTGGCATGGATCATGTGTTTTGGGTCAATGATTACACCTTGGATAGTGTGGGTGTGGAAAAATGGGTAGTTTAGAGTCTCAATGCAACATTAATTGCACCAAATCAAGCCAAATTTGGGAAAAATCCCACTCTAGTGCTCCAAGTCAACTTGCCTGTCCACATTCAATGAATGGGCGAACACCAGAAATGATGGATGTGCATATGTGGCTGGTTGAATAAGCTGGAGTACCCATGTGGGTCATGGAGCCTCAATTTAACATGGCATATGTCCACCTAAGCACCATTATCCCACCTCATAGTGTATTAAAGCTTAAAAAGCAAGAAAATTGACTAATTAGTGTAACTAAGGTACTAATGATGGATTAATATTATAAAACCCTCCCTTAATCCAACAACTAAGTATTCTCACAAAATTATGAATGCTTTATCAACAATGGCTCAAGCCACTCAAATACATAATTCAGAAATTACAATTTTTATTTGTCCATGTGAACAGAGGAAAGAAGGAAAACCTCATGGGATAAAACCTTCCCTTAAGAATGGACATGGGTCTGCACCTGAAATAAATAGAATCAAATTACCATCCCTCACTCACCCCAAGCAAATAACTCAGGTAAGTGAAGGTCTTCTCAGTGAGAGCCTTGGTAAAAATGTCAGCAATTTGCTAGGTGGATGGGCAATATTGCAGTGAGATCACCCTGTCGTGCACTAAGCCCTGAATGTAATGCATGTGTATCTCTATGTGCTTTGTCCTCTACCTCTATACTGTATTAGTAGATATGTTTATGGCACTCTGATTATCCACCCAAATGTTGATTGGAGAATCAATTGTGACACCAAACTCCTAGAGAATTCCCTACAACCAAACACACTATGTTGCAACCAATGTTATCGGAACTGGACCGGTCATCGAACCGACGAAGCCCAAAATGTGAACCGGACTGGAACTGGAAAAAAACCGGGTAAAAAACCGGCTGACTAAAAAATACATAAAATATTCATATTTTGTAAAAAACATATATATTCATGTGCATATATATATGAATCCAAACCATTAATACAAAAATATGCAAAGTTACTCATATATATAGCAAATATGGGTGCAAATATCCAAAATAGCACCTAGTGCAATACATCTCTGAGGTTCTGAACGAAAGTACATTAACAAAGAGGCTCCAAAGTACATCAGTAAAGTTCTATTTTCTGTTTTTTTTTTTAAATTGAGTTTCATGAGTCCCCAGTCCAGACCGGCTGGTTCGGTCAGTTTTGACCTGTTTCGACCGGTTCGGTACTCAGTTTGGAAAAAAAATGCTTTTATGAGTTTTTTTTGCTAACCGAACCAGCCAACCCTGTAAATCAGTCAAACCAACCGGTTTTGCAGGTTCCGGTCTGGTTTCGATAACACTGGTTGCAGCATTGACTGCTGCCATGTATTCGGCGTCTGTTGATGAAAGTGAGATGGTGTTATGTTTCTTACTTGAACAGAAAATGGGACCTTCAGCAAACAAGAATACAAAACTTGATGTTGAATTCCTGTTAGTTGGATCATCGACCCATTCTGAATAAAAAAATCTAGCTAGTTAAAGTGAGGAACTAGCTGTGTAGTGCACCTCGAATTTCTTAATTCCCTGGACATATTGAAGAATTATTTTTTCATCCCTCCAATGGAGCTCATGTGGCTGGTTCATATGTCTTGCTACAACATTCACAGCATAAGAAAAATTAGGTCTTGTATGAGTGAGGTAGAGCAAGATGCCTACTAGTTTCCTGTAGAGTGTAATATCCACCATTGGGGAATTGCCAAATCAATGCATTTTAATACCAGAAAGAAAGGGAGACTTCGATTCCTTACAATCAGCCATATTAAACTTCTTTGGTAGTTCTAAATCATTCTGTGTCTAACTCATCATGATTACCTTTCCATTTTTCTCAATTTCCAAGCCCAAAAATTGCCTTAGCAATCCTAGGTCTGTCATGGCAAATTAACTGTGCAAAGAGCTATTAATTTTGCCAATTAAATTGGTGTAGATACCTGTAATAAGAACATCATCAACATAAATAAAAATTACCTTTGAATCAACATCATTTTTCTACAAATACACATTAGGGTCTAATATGCATCTTGTGAAGCCAATTGAAAGCAAGAAAGCATCCATTTTTGCATACCAAGCCCTGGGGGCTTGCTTGAGTCTATACATTTATTTTTTCAGCCTACATACCAATGAAGGATCCTCTTGGAAAATTTCAGGCTACTGCATATAGATCTCCTCTTGTATCTCACCATGCAAGAATGCACTCTTTACATCCATGTGGTGAACTTCCCAACACTTACTAGCTGCGAGCGCAAGAACTAGTCTAATTGAGTCCATCTTTGCAACCGCTGCAAAGGTCTCTATGTAATAAACTCCATGGACTTGAGAATATAACTTAGCCACTAATATAGCACTATGTTTTATATCAGAACCATCAGCATCAAGTTTGGTCCAGAAAACCCATTTGCATTGAACAACTTTCCTCTTGGGAGGAAGGGGAACCAATTCCCATGTATTGTTCACTTGGAGGGATTGAAGCTCATCTTCCATTGCTTATTTCCGTATTGGGTCTGTACAAGCTTTCTGATATGTCTGATGATCAGAACTAATAAGCATATAATAGTGCTAAAAAATAGCAATATCACTTGCAAAAGAAGCCTTACTAGTTTGTGATCTAGTCTTGCTAGGGTCTTGGGGATTGCCTGTCAATTCCCCAGCTTCTTTCACAATGTTTTCAGCCCATTTGGGCCTATATGTTGAGTCATATACAGAAACGTCATCTTCAGAAACATTTATATCAGAATTATCATAAAAAAATAGCATGTATCATCACTTACATATTCGAATGGTTGAGGAGAGGATCCATTCCCCGGTGCAAGTTCGAAATCAGGAATTGGTTGTTCTTCGAATTTGACACTTCTTTCAACAAAAGTTTTGCAAGTGGATGTGTCAAAGATATTGTACCCTTTGGTGTCCTAACCATATAAAACCATGAGACACTCCTTTCTTTTTGGTTGCAAGGATTTCCTCTCCTCTGAAGGGATTCTCACCCATGCTTTTGTCCTGAATATCTTGAAATTTGAGACATTTGGTTTTTCACCAAACCATGCCTCGTAAGGTATCATTCCTTTCACTGATTTGTGAAAGGATATATTTTGAATGTGAGCAGAACAAATGATGGATTCAACACATATATTGGCATTAAGTTCCCTCACTTATATCATGCTTGTTTCCATCTCTTTGAGAGATCTCTTTTTCCTCTTTTCCACACCATTTTGTTGTGGTGTGTAGGGAGTTGAGTGTTGCATTTGGATGCCACACTCCTCACAAAGTTGCTGTATATTCTTGTTCACATATTAATTTCCATTATTAGTCTTAACGACTTAGATATTCTTCCCACTTTGATTATCCACAAGTGCTTTCCAAAACTTGAGTTGCTCAAACACCTCAGATTTCAATTTTAGAAAATACACCCAGCAAAATCGAGAGTAGTCATCAATGAATGTAAGCACATACCTTGATCCACCATATGAGGGAGTGGGTAGTGGAACAATAAAGTCAGAATGCACCAACCCAAGTGGTTGTGTTTCTCTCCTTGTCTTCCCCTTCTCGTAGCTCTGATCAGGATGCTTCCCAATGACACATCCAATACATGCTCAAGTAGATGGCTGAATTTGTGGAAGACCTTCCAAAATTTCTTCTGTGTGCAATGTTTGGAGATATCTATAATTCATGTGGACAAACCTATCATGCCATAGTTTGGAAAAATCATTGTCATGTGAGTGAAGTGTTTGATCACTAGAATTAGGGAGGAAATTAGAGAATTTGTACATTTTCTCATGATGATCAGCATACCCAACTGCAATAACTTGGTATGTTGAGATTTCATAAATCTCTACCATGTCAGGAGTGAAGATCACTCTCTTTGGCTCTCCTGCATGGGTCATTTAGTAGACTGACAACAAGTTTGCTGCAAGGTCTGGTACATATAGTACATCACTAAAAAACCCATGGTCTAAATCAATTCTACCAATCCCTCTGGTATGGAGTTCAGAATCATCTCCCATTTGAACTGCCAGGCCAGAATTTGAAATCATGGAGGAGAAAAATTCTCTCCTGGATACCATATGCTTGGAAGAACCTGAATCAATGATAAAGGATGAAGAGTTAGAAGTACCTGCTACCAAATCATGACATTTCTCCTTGCCTTCACTTGAACTGGATTTTCCATCCTTCTTCCTTACGCTATTAGGGACTAGAATGTTGTTTTTCTCCAGCAGCTGCGCCATGGTGTCTATGGTTTTTTTCATGCATGAGCTCTCTAGATTCCATCCCTTATGGAAATAAGTGTATTTTGAATTCTCTTTTCCCTTCTTCTCCTTTTCTCTGGGTGGATTCAAATCTCCCTCACTAGATTTGGGTTTCTCGAATTTCTTCTTATCTGGAAACTTCAAATTCTTGGACTTGGGCTTGCCCTTTGCTGAATTTGAAACCCCCACTGCTAGTGCTTGATCTTTGGTCTTGATGGAACCCATTTGGACAAATTTTTCCTTCTCTTGAGTGAGTGACTCCATGAAGTTTTCCAGGCTTGGCATTTTCCAGTTTTGAAGGGTGAGTTTGCCTGAGTGAAATGTGCTGACAAAGACCGAGAACTCTGGCCCCAAATTCGAAAGTATAGACAAGATCAGTTGATCTTCCTTCTTCTCAATCCCACATTGTTTTAACTACAATACAAGTTATTTGAACTTGGTGAAGAAGTCCTGGATTGTATCATAGTGTGTTGGGCTCAAGCTTATCAGCTCATTCTCAAGCTAGTGACCACATAGCTCATCAGTTTTTCCAAATAGAGACTCAAGCTTCTCCCAAACCTCCTTTGGTGATGTCAATCTATCAATGTGGAACAAAAAATCTCTTGAGATTCTTAGACACAACAATCCATATGCTTCATCCAATTTGTTGAAATACTTGGCTTTCTCTACAACAAAATTTGGTTCCACTTCAGTGCCCATGGTAACTCTAAAAAGGCCCTTGGCTCTCAATTAAATCACCGTCTCTGCCTTCCATTCAATAAAATTGAAAGGTGTTATCAAGATGTGGGTAGACTCCATTACTTCTTGTGCTGATGGTGGTGAAACTTATAACTGGTTTACACACACCAATTCGATTTTATCTGGAATTAACTAACAAAGCAAATCAAATCCACTAAGAATTTGTTCTGTGACTTGAAAATCGCCAACCAGCTCTGATACCATGTGAGAAATTCAAACCACAGGAGAATTTAGGAGCATTAATGAGGTTCACAAATCAAATTTGGATGCAAGATTCAGCAAAAACCATCAAATTATAAATAAATTACACACAAGGATAACTGGAAACAAGATAATTTTGGATTGTCTAACTATGAAATTATTATTAACAGGTTTATAGATACATCATAGGAGTTTTGAATGGATTTGGAAGCCAATTGTGAGCAAATAAGCCAAAATTACCAAAATGGCATCAAACCCCCCTAAGTGGGCCAATCGCATCCCAAATCTCTGCAAATGGCCATGAATTGCTGAAGTGGCATGGCTGATGTGTTTTGGGTCAATTATTACACCTTGGATAGAGTGGGTGTGGAAAAATGGGTGGTTTAGAGTCTCAATGCAACATTAATTACACTAAATCAAGCCAAATTTGGGAAAAATCCCACTCTAGTGCTCCAAGTCAACTTTCTTGTTCACATTCAATGAATGGGAGCACACCAACAATGATGGATGTGCATATGTGGCTGGTTGACTAAGCTGGAGTACCCATGTGGGTCATGGAGCCTCATTTTGACATGGCATATGTCCACCTAAGCACCCCTAGTCCACCTCATAGTGTATTAAAGCTTAAAAAGCAATAAAATTGACTAATTAGTGTAACTAAGGTACAAATGATGGATTACTATTCTAACAGTAACATCTTCTTCTTTTTTGGTCATAGTCCCTTCTTTTTTCATGAGTATCGATGCAGACCCTAGCTTTGCTTAACCTGAGAGCTTGGGACTAGACATAGCTTGTTCCTTTATGATAGGAATCCCTTCTTCTGACGTGAGTGATGATGCAGATGAAAAATCTATTCATCCTGAGCACTTGGAAGTTGCAACATATTCCTCCTTCAACTAACTTTAGGGATAGAATGTTGTTGGGCCTCGAAAATGCCTTTTATAATGATGTTATTTACATTAATTTCCTGGCCTATTTACAGAAATATAATACATCTATCTTTAATTTGTCTATGTTTTACTATGTTTTCATCAATTATAACTTATAAATATAAAAGAAGCTTAATTCATCATTTGTTTTATGTATTATTACATTTAGTGCGCATTTTGGCACTCCATTCAGCTCTTTATTTCGGTCATAAGTTCTGCACTAGGTTTTGATGACATTTTTCTTATTGGTTCCTTGATTTTAATATTTTCAAATATTGAAATTATCATTCATATTTCTTTATTTATTAAATTTGCATTTAAAAGGTGACATAAATTTATAAGGATGTGAAACATACCAATAACACAATACAAGAAAGTAAAACTTATAGGCTTTGACATAAGAGGTATTATCAGTCCAAATATATATATATATTATAAACCTCTTTTCCAAATCTATTTATAAATGTTTCATTATTTATAAGTATGATTCAGTACTCATTTTATATAAGCATCCTTGTCTAATGAGACCCAACATTATTTTTAAGAAAGTGAATCACATATGAAATTTCTTTTGATTGGCCAAATATTTCTTTTTGCTAGCTTATGAGTTTAGTTTTGCATAAATAGTATAATGTCATTTATTAAATATTTATAGTTTTATTAATTATTATAATTGACATGACTATTATAAGAACCATTTAAAAAACATTAAAGCTCATATATTCTTGTTTAACATTCACGTGTAATTTCTTTAGGATGAAATGGTCTTGATGGCATTCTTATTTATCCATGATTATGATCATTTTTAATAGATGGTTTTTATATTAAAATTTTAACCCACACATATCCAAATTAACCAAAACACATAATATTCAAAATGGATTATGATGTGTATTTTAATACTTTATCATTTAAATTACTTAACGTGGAGAACATCCTTTAAGTCCTTTTGAATTTTGGTTATTTAAATGGTAATGTTGTTATATATACCATTTCTTTTTAGAACATAAAACCTTTTGTTTTAAAACCAATAACAGATTACGCCGAGTATATGTATTATGCCAAATGCTATAATTACTATTTCATACTATGTTTTGTAACTAACTCATTTTTTATACTGTGCAGGCCGTGAACATTAACATTTTGCTACATCATGAAGGAGGAGAGGATGCATATCATGAGGATGACAAGGTAGAGAATCGAACATTCAACCCATATAACTTAGCCACAATCAACAACCTAGCAACCACTTTAAACAAATCAGCACAAATTCAGCCCAAGATCTTTGAAATTTACTATGCAACAGTTGCTAGAATAATGTTAAACCCAGATTTTTAGCATTTAATGTTTCTAAACTGCCATATTGCGCCTTGGTTTTTGTGCACGTGGAAGAATATCTCTCCAAACAGTTTAATGGGTTTTTGGAATGTCCATCCATCTATAAGACCTATAATTTGTTTTGCCAAATTGACAACCACCTAAGAGTTATGGAAGGGGAATTTTGTCGATTTGTTCTAGATTGCGTTTTTTTGGGTTGGACGTTTTCTGAGTTGTTCATGTGCTTTAATCGAGTTGTTTCTCAGCATTGAACACCCTCTATTTTTATAGAGGGGTGGTCGACCTGCTCACCCTTCTCAATGCTATATATTTCAACCTCTTCTTGAGAGCTAAGGTAGCTAATCGCCGATGAATAAACTGTGTAAAAATTTTGTTCAAATTGAATAAAACTCTATTTTCAGCTGTGTATGTATGTTTCAGTCTTCTATGAAGTAATTCATTGATGTAGACTAGCCTCTGATTGCTGAGAAGGGCCCCTCAAGAACCAGAGGTTCCATTTGTACATATTCAACATTTATCTGTCATTTTTGCAAGATAAGTAATTTTTTTTTATGTACATATATTTAGTTTTCCTGTAGATAATGTTTTACTCTTGATAAACTGTAATTTTCCTATGTTTTTATGTGGTTTATGCATTCATAATCGATACGGCTGGCCATTTGCATTTCTATTTAGTTCATCTCTCAACCTTCCATTTGCATTTCTATTTAGTTAAGCTCTCAGCCTTTTATTTGCACCATTCGTCCAGATTGCTTTCCATTCTGTCTTTGAGCCTTTAATTTGAATTTAGATAGAATTTTCCAGAATTCGTAGTTATTTCCAGAATTGTTTTATACAAGGATAGTTAATTAGGTCCTATGCTGATTTTCGAATAATTTAACATTTCTTGTAGCTTTCATTTTTAATCTCCAGTTTAAGTGCAATTTAGTTTAATCTTAACGCTCATAATATATAGCTTATTTGGTTCAAATTCATGCTGTAACATTGCAAATTCTGTTCTTAATTATTTTCTTTTGGTTCAGTTTTCAAACAGTCTTAAATTATTTTTATATACCTCGATTTCAATATTTATAAAATCCCTCTCATGGTTTTGTTCATACATATTTAATATATGATAAAGTGATTTATTTCAATGCATTTAACGTATAGGAGTAGTAATGTATATGATTTTAATATAATTTTGTAAGTTAACTTGTACATATCTAATAACTTTGTAACTTGTAAATATATATTATAAGTTTTCAGCATTATATTAATTTGCAAATATTTAATAAATGGATATTTTGTATATTTAATATTTTATAATTTGTTTAATAAAATTTGTGTATTAGATAATTTGTAAGTGTATTTTGTAAGTTATGTATATTGCATAGTTTGTATGAATTTAATCAATTTTGCACGATAGATTTTGAGCATTAGGAATAGGGTTTGGTTTGTTTTCATTTTTCCCTTTTAGATACATTAGTTTTAGTATTTTTAAAGTTTTATCTTGAAAGTTTCCATAGCTTAGTTTACTTTTCAAATTCATAGATTAGTTGTTGATTAGATTAGATTTGTTAAACTAGTTTCCTTACATTAGTTTAGGATTCCTTACAAAGTATTTGTTTACACTTGGTCCTTAGATTAATGTTTCAATTCGTTTTATACAATTGCATAAGTTCGAAAACCAGAGTAGGATAGTTGGTTAGTTTTCTCTTTTGAAATATAGAGTAGCTTCACTCATAAAATAGATAGATTAGTTCATATTTTTACTTATAGCATAATTTCCTATTTTATAGTAATTAATTTCATATTTTCTTTCGTAATTAATTCCAGTATTTGCTTTCATAGTTAATCGTATGGTTAATTCTCATCCCTCCATAAGCATATAGTTCATGCATTCATGAAATAGTTTAGTTGATTTGTTGCCTGTTCTAAATAGTTAAATTTACTTTCATTACATTAGATTGCTTTCGGACCAAGTGACCACTTTCCTAGATTAATTGTTGCAATTTCATTTCATAGAATAGAATAGCATAGCATTAGACTTATTAATCAGTTTCCTGCCTTTATAGAATATATTAGATTAGATTTGAATTTATAGTTACTTTTCAAGTTCTTAGTTAATTCCCTGTTTTCATAGGTAGATTAAATTCTTGCATTTAACTCATGATAGTCATGCATGTAGATTAAAATCATATAGGTGCATGTTAGCGCATCTGCATATTTAGTTTGCTTAAGTTAGTTCAAGCCTTCAATTCTGCACATATTGTGTTTGCATCTCACAAGCTCCCTTCTTGGGTTGACAATTAAGTGTTGAATTAAATAGTGCATATTTTTCCCAACAGACGCATGTGCCTCATATTGTTCCTTGTCCAAATGTTTCTTAGTTTCTTCTTCTTTCCGTCGTATTATCAACCTTTTCATTTCTTCAACTAATTCTTTTATATCTTCATGCAGAACTTGTGTTGCCACATCGATATATGATATTTTCGCTTCAAGCTTTGTGGGTTTTATATATTTAATATCACATTTAAAGTCATTTTTAACTTCTTGAGTTGGTTTATCTCATTTGAAAAACCCATACACACTTTTATTGAAGACCATTTTGTATTACACAAAATCTTCCATTTTTTATATAATAATAATAATNTAGTAATATTATGTTTTATTTTATTTAAAATTTATTTTTTTGTTTTTGTTTTGTAGGGTTCACGTGGAGTGGCAGAAGGAGCTGTTGTGCAGCAGGAAAGGAGGAGCACGAATATGGGAAGGGAACAAACCGACGAGGTGGGTGATTGCAGGCATGTGGGCATGTTGAGGAATTTGCGGTGAGGAGTAAAGGAGCACAAAGAAGTGCCGAGAAGAGGGATGGCGCATGGAGCAGTGAGTCAATGCAAAGAGAAGTGGAAAGTAGGAAGGAAAGATGGTCGCTGATGTGGGTGTGGATGTATGGGAAAGTGTGGTTGCGTGGGGGCTAAGTGAAGATGGTTTCCAAGAGAATAGGGTGGGAGCGGTGGAGGTGATGTGGAAGAGAAAAGTGTGAGTAGGGGAGACCACGCAGGGGGTGGGAGCAAGTGGAAGCTAGTATGATGGATCTGGGAGTGACGGAAGGAGATGGAGGATATGGCAATGCGAGGATTTTGAGGGGAGAAAATATATTATGGAAAAATTGTGTGGATGACGACATGGAAGAATGTCCAGTGATGAGAGTTGGAGCACGCAGAGGTGGTGACGGGTGGGGAGCAGTAGAGCAAAGGGTAGCGTGGGATGGAGATGATGGGATGGACCGTGAGTAGAATAAACAAGGTGTGTGAAGAATGAAGAGTGGTTTTCTCCAAAGGAATTATATGAGCATGCATAGAGCCAAGCTTAAAGCTCTGATACCATTTGGAAGGGTTCATCCTTACATAATTATCATAATTGATCATATATATATATATATATATATATATATTATTGAATTGATAATTATTACATTGACAAACTTACATTGTATATAGAAGCTAACCTATGAATGACCAGACCTTGAAAATATGTGACCTTTGACCATTAATACTAATTAACCTAATTGTTAAATAAGTTAATAAAAATAGTAATATACTATTTAGGTATATTACACATGCCACAAAGGAAGGGATAATTTTATCCTGGTGGGCTATTTTTCCATGTTTTTCTCCCAAAAAAGATTCACCAATTTGCATTTTTTGAAGCCTTGTTTCACCCAATTTCGATGGGGTAAAAAAATTTCTCCCTAAAAATTGCCAAATTATTATATAAATGATACAAAATCCTTGGAAATTAAAATATTTTTTGAAAAATATCGCCAATCATTTTATAGTTGGCGTTTTAAAAATTGGTAATATTCACCAACATTTATACACTTTTAAATAGGCATGGTTCCTTAAAATCATCCCTACACAAAGGAATTTCTCACTTAGGGATAGTTATCCAACAACACCCCCCTTCAGGTCCTCATAATGATAAACCACAATCTATGGATAATAATACCTAGAACCATTTTCCTAAAGTATACTTGAAAAATTTTAATGGTTCTAACCCATCAAGATGGGTTACTCAAATGCAACATTACTCACCCTTCATGGAATTACTTATGACATGTTGAAACTCAAGTTGGGGGTATTATATTTGGACCCAAATGATGGAAATGAAGAGAGTGGCATAAAAATTCCTATGGGTCCTATGTTTCTTAGATTTTATTTGTTAAAGCTATTCATGAGTGTTATGAGCGAGATCATAACTATTTGGGAAACATTACCAAGTTACAACAAATGGGCTCAGTGATAGACTTTATCTCATCCTTTAAGTAATTATCCACTTATATAGATAACTAAATAGATTATTACTATAAAGAATGTTTCAATAGTGACCTCAAGGATATAATTAAACCACAAGTAAAAATGAAACATCCTACTACTTGCTTGGAAGGATCACAAAGGGATCTAGAAGCAGATATGATGACCAATGCACAAACCAACACTAGTACAAAATGAGAGATAAATGACAAAAAATGACCAAACTTCGCATATAAATGTGTTGGAGTAATTTTCCAACCAAAAATAATTATTTGGATTATTTGGCCTAATTTACCACTTATCATAAGTTTTTGACTCAAATATGTGACTGCATCATCAACTGGATCTCCTCCAATTAGGGATCCTAACCGAGTTTTCTCCTTTAATCGGGGAGACTAATTTAGCCTGATCCTTCAATCTAGGAGCAAATATGGGTTGATATGCATGAAATATCCACCCCATTCAGTCAATTGGAGGTTGTTTCACCTACCTTTCAGTTAAAGTGAATTTATAAAGGCGCCCTACTTATGATTTTTCCTATTTTTGGTTAAATGCAGTTAACTGGAGTGATTATAGGAACCTCCACCTACTTTTGGTGACTTAGTTCAGTGCAGTTCAATTCATCTCACCTAACTAAAGTCAGAAATGATCTCTCACCTACTTCTTGGCATGCAATTGAGTACTATTCAGTCAGACTCAGTCTAAACTACCTCCGAGTCACTTAGAGCCAATTAAGTTGGAGTTAAGTGATTAACTGATGTGTCGAGTGGTGTTTAACTGGCAATTAAGGAATTCTCAAGTAATGAATTTGAATGAACTATATTGGATTCAAATTGCATGAATATTTATGCCATCAAATTGTATTTTATCACTACCTCTGATTAATGATAAGCAAATATACAACAACAATTTTTTTTGCACTGTTTCATGTCATTTCTGAGTAAAATTGATCTGTGTAATCTATTGTAAGTTTTTTCCTAGGTCCTTAGATTATTGTGACTTCAATTTTATATGGTATCAGAGCCATGGAAAGACAAGGAAACTCTTATAAATGTTTCTTTCCATATATATCAAGAAGACTGAGAAAATTTGCTCAAAATTGTTCCAACATCGCACCAGAGGCAGAGAGTTTTCCACATAAGTCCTGGAAAAATAGCTTTGGTCCCTCTGGATTTTTTCCATGGAATTCTATCTAGGCATGAATCAAAATCCAAAAGTGCAGGTTGTTCGACCTTATTGTGTGCAGTAATAAAGAAGGAAAAATATCTGAAAAATCTAGATGAAGAAGATGGTTTCCTATGCCTCTCCATTTCTAAGGATATTCTATTCCATCTCTCTATTTTGAAGACTTCTAAGGAAGTGTGGGGATAACTTGATACACTCTTTGGAAAGAAGGATGATTTGAGAGCCTATTAGTTGGAGAATGAACTGATCTCTCTTAATATAGGAAAATTTGAGACCATCAATGAATTCTTCACTAAGTTTAAGCACCTTGTGCTCCAATTGAAGCAATGTGAAGTTGAGAATAAATATGACCAGCTCATCCTTTCTATCCTTTCAAAGCTTGGACCATACTACTCTACTTTTGTGTCTACCTTCTATACCAAAAATCTTACAATTCCAAATTGGAAGATGCCGACCCTAAACGCATTCATTGAGTCCCTTACCGATGAGTATGATAAAATGATTTAGATGGGATCCTTGAGATTCTCCAAAGATCATTTTTTTTTGCTAGAGGACCCAAAGCTTCGAATGAAAAAATAAAGAAAAAGAATGAGAAGACAAAGTTTGATCCTCCCAAGCAGAAGGAGAAAAACCAATAGTTGGTTGAGCCCTCAGGCTCGAGGAAAAACAAGCAATGGGGCAAAGAAAAGACAAAGTTATCTTACTATGCAAGAGGATTTCACCTTGAAATCTCTTGTATGAAGAGAAAAACTGATTATATGGCCCTTCTCCTCAAGAAAACAACATTACTCTTCTAGAAGGCGCAAGGAAGAAAGAAGTTGGAGATTGGAATAATCAACCTGCAAGAGGGCATGCTCTAATGGCTAATATTTCGAAGGTTAGAGATCTTCTCATTGAATTTAGTGCTTTGAATCATATGGTTGCATGCAAGGATTATTTCACATCATTGGATTCTGATAGCTGCATCTCCATTCACATGGAAGATGACTCTCAGGTCTCATCAAAAGGAAAAGGTACTATCCACCTATAACATTGAAGCTTTAAAAATGTTCTATATGTGCCCTCTTTAACTTCAAACTTGATGTATATATATCAAATGACACACACAGGTTTTACTAAGAGAGTTGTATTTAGCCCCGATGATGTTAAGATACCATCCATATCCTCGAGAAAACTCATTGATGTAGGGAAAACAAATCACACTGCTAATACCAATGAGTTTTATAACTTTGTTCCTGAATCAAAGCCATCTGCCCTCCTGACTCATGGGAATGAGGTCAGCCAGATGTGACATGAAAGGTTTGGAAACCTAAACTATAAATATTTGTATCTTTTATGAAATGATTCCATGGTGGAAGGCCTTCTGGCAATCAAATCCTAAAAAAGGATCTGCAAGGGATGCATAGTCAACAAGCATTCTAAGCATAAGTTTGAAAGAGGAAAAGATAGTAGAGCTCAATGTATTTTGGGATTGATCCATTCTGATATTAGTATTCCAATTTCAAAAAACTCCATGAGTGGATTGAGGTATGTTCTTACCTTCATATATGACCTTTAAATATTTACATGGGTCTAATTTCTTAAAACAAAATTAGAAGTTCTTGAAAAATTCTATTAGTTTTTCAACATTAAGCTAGCATTATGTTAGGATCTTTACTGAGAGAATAACAAGTACAGCAATAAAGCACAACCACATCACAAGAGACAAGAGACACAAAGAATTTTCCTCGGGGAAACCACAAAGGAGAAAACCCCGCAACTTCCTCAGAGATAGAATCAGCACCAAAACAGTAAAAGCCCCAAAATAGTAAGATGCACTCTGACAGCATTAGTCTACTTCTTGTCTAGTCCCAGTGTATTTCCTTCCTCACTAATGCGCCACACTTGAGTGAGTGAGTGATGTGTGTGATAAATAGAGAGACTCACTCTCTATTTATATTCTTTCATTCACTTGAAGTGCACTCAATCATGTTGGCCTCACTTAACAATTACTTACTAGAGCCGACATCTCTATGAGTGTCTAATAAACCTAGTGCCCCGAAACTATGGGGACTTTAACAAGGAATTGACATGACTTATTTTCATTATTGATCCTCCCGATCGGAACATCAGGGTATGACGACATGACTCAAATACATAATAGATACATCCCATAATAAACATCGGGTTACAATACATAAGATACATAGATGAATACATTCCGAAGTTACAAATACATCAACACTCCCTCTTAACTAGGAAGGTATTCTTTCGACACAATTTTCAGCACTGGTATTCTTCTCTGTATCAACTGGATCATCTCGTCATCTGTATCTTGAGTCTTCTGAGTCTTCAATTCATCTTCATCTTCAAGTCATATTCACTGGATCTAGATCATCTCTCGATCTAGATCATCAAGGAACATCATCACTGGATCTGGATCGTCTCTCGATTTGGATCAACATCACTGGACTGGATCTGGATCATCATGACTGGATCTGGATCATCACTCGATCTGGATCATCACTGGCTGTCATCACTGGATCTCAATTATCACTCCATGTAGGTCTTCGCCTAGCACTTATATCTGATCTACTCGTCAGAAAGGCCCAACACTTATATCTGAGCACGTGGGAACACATCCCTCAATCGCTCCAGAAAGGCTCCTGCACTTACATCTGAGCACATGGGAACACATCCCTCAGTTGCTCCAGAAATGCTCCCGCACTTACATCTGAGCACGTGGGAACACATTCCTCAGTTGCTCCAGAAAGGCTCTTGCACTTACATCTGAGCACGTGGGAACACATCCCTCAGTCGCTCCAGAAAGGCACTGCACTTACATCCATCTAGGCGGGAACACATCCTGCTCATAGTGATGGAAGGGCTTGCACTCACATCTGATCATGAGGGAACACATCCCAGCAATCATATCATAATGGCCCCCAGTCCTTGACTGAGCTACCTGGTAACTTACCAGGTGTCTCCATTCTCAGAATGGCAGTTGCACTTATATCCGACCTGCTCGTCAGAATGGCCAACACTAACATCTGACATGGAAGGAACTTAATCCTTTAGCCATGAAATAATGGTTCAGCCCTTACATCTGATCAAGTGGAAACACATTTCTCTATCACATCAGAATGGCTACTCAGTCCTACACTAAGTGATCCTGGTAACTGACCAGGTGCCTCCATTCCTAGAATGTCAATTGCCCTTACATCTGTCCTACTCGATAGAATGGCAAGCACTCATATCTAACATGGAAGGAACCAATCCTCTCGCCATGACAGAATGGCTCAGCCCTTGCATCTGACCATGGAAGGAACCAATCCTCTCACCATGTCAGAATGGATATGGGTCTCATCACTTTTTCTTGGAGGAAATATTGATCTGGAGAACACCAAGATTCTCCCTGAAGTACTCGAACTTCAGCCTAGCCAATGGCTTCGTCAATACATCAGCTATCTATTCCTCCATCGCAACATACTGGAGCTTCACTACTCCTCTCTCCACCATATCCCTGATATAATTATACTTGATCTTGATATGCTTTGACTTGTCATGGAACACTGGATTCTCTGACAACTTCACGCAACTCTGGTTGTCACAATATATACAAGTAGCATCCAACTGGAGATCAAATATACCAGACAGTAGATTCCGCAGCCATACTGCCTCACAACTAGCTTAACAAGATGTGACATACTATGCTTCAGCTGTACTCAGTGCCACACAAGATTGCTTCCTGCGAAACCAAGAGATCACACCTGATCCCATACTGAAGAAACATCCTGAAGTACTCTTCCTATCGATGGAACTGCCTACCCAATCTGAATCAACATAACCTTCCAGGTTAATCTTTTGATTCGCATCGTACTTGAGCCCATAATAATGTGTACCCTTCAGGTACCTCAGAATATGCTTTGCAGCAATCAAGTGAACACTTCTCGGATCTGTCAAGTACTGGCTCAAGGTGTTCACAACAAAGCAAATGTCTGGTCTCGTGTTCATCAGGTACATTAATGACCCAATCATTTGATGATACATCATAGCATCAACCAAATCTGATGAAGCATCACTTAATAGCTTCAGGTTCGATGCCATAGGTGTGGCCATATCTTTGCAGTCCATCATCCCAAACCTCTTTAGGATCTCTACTGCATACTTCCCTTTTCCAAGGAATATTCCATCTATACTCTGCCACACATCCATACCTAGAAAGTAATGTATCATCCCCAAGTCCTTCATTTCGAACTCAGCATCAAACTTTCTCTTTGTATTAGCAATCAACCCATCTGTACCTGTCACAAATAGATCATCTACATACAGTAGGAGCATCACTGGGTTTCCATCTTCAACCTTGTAGTACAGGTTGGAATCTGCTTTCCTCTTAGTAAATCCCAAATTGGATAGAAAGCTATCAATTCTGCCATACCAGGTCCTGGGTGCCTGTTTCAAACCATACAGGGCTTTCTTCAATCTGCATACATGAGACTCTCTGTCAAGTGTCTCAAAACCGAGTGGATGTTCTACATACACTTCCTCTTCTACTGCACCATTCAAGAAGGTAGTCTTGACATCCATTTGGTGTATCTTCCATTTCATCACTGCAGCCAGAGCAAGTACTGATCTGATGGAAGTGTATCTGGATACAGGTGCAAAGGTCTCTTCATAGTCTACTCCCTCTTTCTGAGAGAATCCTTGAGCTACAAATCTTGCCTTATATTTTTCAATGCTGCCATCTGCAGCATGCTTGATCTTGTAGATCCATTTGGAAGTTACAACTGACTTCCCTTCTGGTCTTGGGACAACATCCCAAACATCATTCTTCATGATCGATTGATATTATTCGATCATAGCATCCTTCCATTCTTTCTGTTTTACTGCTTCTTCATAATTGGAAGGTTCTTTATTAATGAAATCACATAGTAAAGCTACATTCCCGGAATTGGATCTGGTTTTATTTCTTTCTCTGTGATTCTCTTCTGGAGCCCCATATCTTTCTGCAACTTGGATAAGTTCATGTACCCAAGCAGGTTTCCTCTTATGAGGATTCTTCTCCAGAGGTGGATCTACAGGTCTTTGTGGTTCCTTGAACTCTCGATCTTCTTCTTGAGCTTCTTCGTCCATGATTGTATCATGAATTCTGGGTACTTTTGCTTTTGCTTCTTTAGGTTCTTCAGCAGGTCTCTTTCTGGATTTGATGTAAGCTGTGCCTTCATCAAATGTCACATCCCTGCTGATGTCAATCTTCTTGTATCCTAGGAAGTAGATTTTGTAAGCTTTCGAGCTTTCAGAGTATCCCACAAATATGCCCTTCTTTCCTGAAGGATCTAATTTTGTTCTCTTCTCTTTTGGAATGTGTATGTACACGGGACAGCCGAATATTCTGAGATGGTTGACTTCTGGTTTCTTGCCGGAGAAGACTTCTTCAGGAGTCTTGTTCTCGAGTACTCTATGTGGAGTACGGTTCTGTACATACACCGTTGTTTCGGTAGCTTCAGCCCAAAGATGCATAGGTAGATCTTGATCATGAAGCATAGCTCTTGCAGCTTCCATGATAGTTTTGTTCTTCCGTTCTGTAATCCCATTCTGTTGTGGATTATAAGGAGTAGACAAATCCCTCTTAATCCCTGATTATTTACATAGCTATTTGAATTCATTCGAAGTGAATTCTCCACCATTATCTGATCGAAGAGTCTTGATCTTCTTTTCAGTATGGTTCTCGATCAAGGCTTTGAATTCTTTGAACTTACTGAATACTTCATCTTTGTTCTTCATAAAGTAAATCCATGTCTTTCTAGAAAAATCATCAATAAAAGAAACATAATATGCATACCCGCTTAGTGAGTTTGATGACATAGGACCGCATACATCTGAGTGGATGATTTCTAGTATGCCTTTGGCTTTGCTTTCGCTGTTGGGAAATGTCTTCTTTGTATTATTCCCTTTCGCACATCCTTTGCAAACTCCATCATGTTTTGCTTGAAATTCTGGAAGACCTTCAATAGCTTTGCTTGCAATAGGTAGTGCTCTGTAATGCACATGTGCAAGCCTTCTATGCCAAAGCTCATTTGGCTCTACTATGTCATGGATCAAGGCTTGTTCTGGATGACCCTTCAATTTGTACAAGCCTCCTTCTTGTTCTCCAATCACTACCGCATCATCGATAGTCTTTCCTTTTGGCCACATAATGACTTGACCATCTATGAATGCAATCCGCATTCCTTTTGCATCCAATGCTGAAATGGAGAGAAGGTTCTTCTTGATTCCTGGCACAAACAATACTTCTTTCATTTTTATAGAGTTACCAGAGTCTATCTTATATGAAGATTCCCCACTACCTTTTATTGGATATTGGTAGTCATCTCCTAGTTTCACCTTGTGAGGTGATTCATGTTTTGACAGTCTTACAAAGGATTCCTTGAATCCCGTCATATGTTTGGAAGCCCCACTGTCTATAAGCCAATCATCACTTCCATGAGTAATGTTACCTATGAGAGCTGATATCATGACATATTCATCCTCGCTTGAAGAATCTTCACTTTCATATCTGGATCTCTTTCTGGATGGTTCATCATCCTCTGCAGCATGAGCATGATGTCTTCTTTTGTTTCTTTTCTTCTTATGAGAGTGGTTCTTTCTCTTAGGACAATCTTTAGCAAAGTGTCCCTTTTCATCACATGTATAACATCTAAATCTAGATAGATCCTTTCTAGTGTTAGAATGAGGGCTCTTACCTTTGGAGAAATGAGGTTTTCTTCTTCCCTTCTTGGAGTGAACTGTGAGGGTTTGATCTTCACTACCCATCTTCTCTTCTCGAGATGCTATCCAAGCTTCTTCTTGAGAGCACTCTTTCCATAGTCTTCTGAATTTGACTAACTTATTTCTAGCACAAATTCCTTGGATAAAAGCATCCCATGACCTAGGAAGGCCATTCAAGGTAGTCATCACAATCTCTGCATTTTCCACTTGTTCATCAACAGCTTCTAATTGTTCCTTGATCTGAGAAACCCTTGTGAAGTAATACTGGATAGTTTCTGCATTCTGAATCTTCACATTCTTCAATTGGTTCCTCAGGGTCATCTTCTGATTGATGTTCTTCCCTTCAAACAATTTGGTTAGGGCATCAAACATAGCTTTAGGTTTCTTGAGAGAGGACACCTGTGGGATAAGGTGATCCTTAATAGAATCAGCAATGATTCTCTTTGCCATAACCATATTCTTCTTATGTAAGGCCTTTGCCTAATCTCCCTCTGGAACTGGAACCTCCTCGTGAATGTAGGAGTCTAATTCATTCTCTTCCAGGACCAGGGAGATCCTATACTTCCAAGCTTGGAAGTTATCAGCTCCCTCAAGCTTTTCATCAAGCTTGGTATGATGAGACATCTTAAATGAGAACCTCAAATGGAAATACAAAATATTTTAGATCTTACCAGGTTCAAGATGTCGGATCTGAAACTTGAGCTGAAATCCTGTGGAGCTAGTTCAGGAGCAAATTAGGGTTTTGCTTTTCCGGAGTTTTGTCCACCCAAATGCCTTGAAATTTGTCCCTAACTTCGATTTTGGGGAGGAGATCAATCCAAGCCTGGGATCATTGAAAAATTCCTCTTCTGTAAAAAGCTCTAATTTTCGACAGCAGTGACAGGTCCAAAACAGGAAAACCTCAAAATTGGATTCTGTTTCAACAGAAAGATGCGCCCTAAGGAGGAGAGTTGTTCCATCTTACGTTTGCTGAAAATATGTGGAGGAAGGTCCACAAACTAGGAATCCCTAGTTCCCGCAGCTACACAGTGTCTTCTTCTTAGGTTAGCTCTGATACCATGTTAGTTTTTCAACATTAAGCTAGCATTATGTTAGGATCTTTACTGAGAGAATAACAAGTACAACGATAAAGCACAAGCACATCACAAGAGACAAGAGACACAAAGAGTTTTCCTCGGGGAAACCATAAAGGAGAAAACCCCACAAATTCCTCAAAGATAGAATCAGCACCAAAATAGTAAAAGCCCCAAAACAGTAACATGCACTCCGACAGCAGTAGTCTACTTCTTGTCTACTCCCATTGTATTTCCTTCCTCACTAATGCGCCACACTTGAGTGAGTGAGTGATGTGTGTGATAAATAGAGAGATTCACTCTCTATTTATATTCTTTCATTCACTTGAAGTGCACTCAATCATGTCAGCCTCACATAACAATTACTTACTAGAGCCGACATCTCTATGAGTGTCTAATAACCCTAGTGCCCCGAAACTATGGGGACTTTAACAATGACTTGACATGACTTATTTACATTATTGATCCTCCCGATCAGAACATCGGGGTATGACAAAATGACTCAAATACATAATAGATACATCCTGTAATAAACATGGGCTTACAATACATAAGATACATAGATGAATACATTCCGAAGTTACAAATACATCAACAAATTCATATATTTTAAAGCTTCCGTTGAGATTTCTACTGGGAACAAGATCAAAGATCTCAGATATGATAATGGAGGTGAATAAATAAAATCATATATATTTCAAATTTGTGCAGAAAATTGAATCAGGATCCAGCACATCGTTCCCTACACACCTCAACAAAATGGTGTAGCGAAATGGAAAAACGAGGTACGAAAAGAAATGAAAACCTGTATGCTTGAGTCTAAGGATTTGGATGAAAATATTTGGGCTAAATCCATGAATTTTTCTTCCTACAATAAGAATATTCTCCCACATTCATCCATGAAATGAAAAACACCTTTCAAAGAATACACTGGTCACAAACCAGATGTGTCCAATTTCAGGGTTTTCGGGTCCACTGCTTGGGCTCGAATTCCACCGTTGAGTGCATATTCATTGGGTATGATTAGGAAGAAAATGGATACAAACTCTTGAATATCATAACTAAAAATATACTCATCAAGAGAAGTGTTGGCAAGGGGTTTGGGGCAAATGAGTTGCGTAGCGTCGCGGCAGCTACGCAAGATCACGCAGTACCGTGCAAGGGTAGATTGGTGCGATAAGAGGAAGAATAACCACTTTTTGAATATTTTATGTATATTTTGACCAAGTTTTTTTGCAATAGGTTAGTAGCGGTTAGAATTTAGTTAGTATTGGAACCTAAATGTAAAAGCATAAGCCTATTTATAGATCTATTTTGGGGCAATTGAGGAGAGTTGTGTGTATGTGAGTAGTCATGAGCGATTGTAGGTGATTGTATGCACGATTGTATGGGATAAGATCTGGTGTGATATGTTTCATGGATAAGTTTCTATCTTAACTGTGAGTTTATCTGGGTTTCTTCCTAATGTATGCATTCTTCAGTTTTGGAGAAGAATTATGTAATTGCGTAATATTAATATGATGAGTATGGCTCAATTATTGTATGTTGTTATAGATCTGTTATGATGATGTGACTTTGTTTTGTTACAATGGCATAATATAGATGTAATTCAGTCTCTTCCTTCTATATCGATGCGATCTACTATTTTTATCTTGATGCAATCTGTAACTATTTGATGCTCTATGAATAATGATGTTTCATGAATAATGTTGCAATACTACTATGTGATGATTGCATAAGTTATGATTTCCCTCCATCAGACCCCCATATCCTCCTCTCCCACTTTCAAAAACTTATTTCTAACAACTCTCCCTTGAACGCCTTGGGTGAGACCTCATCTGCTTCGCAGACATTGCTGGGCAGGGTAAAACTTGTCTAGGCCGGTGCTCAGGGAGATTGCGCTGCAGGGAATCGATAGAGTGGGAACCCCTATTGACAAATATTTATTGGTGGGTTTCTCCAACAAGAAGTTTCCACTTTGAAGAACCTCTCCAATATTTGAAACTAGTAGATGAAGGAACTACTGAACTTCCCTCTCTTTCTGCTGAATATTCTGGAGATGAAAATGAAAGTGTGAGCTTTGATATTTCAAATATGAAATCTGATATGAGTGAGCATGAAATATAAGGTTTTGAAACATATCTAAATGATCCCTCTCATCTACAAAAATGGGCTGAAAATACTCTCTTCAGCTAAGTCAAATGTTGGAAATCTTGCTAACCCAAGGAGAACTCGGGCATATTTTCAAAGAGAAGGTATTTCTATTTATTTTAATGATTCATTTATATATGAGAAGTGATACATGATGATTGGATCTAATAATAATTCATATTATCATGCTCGGAATGATCCTCAATGGCAAGCTGCAATGGATGAAGATTTTAACTCTCTCTGAAAAGATGCAACCTGGGAGCTAGTTTCTCTTCCACTTGGGAGGAAACTTGTTCAATGAAAATGGGTATATCGAGTGAAGTATTATGCATATGGATAAACCTGAAAATATAATGCATGGATGGTAGAAAAATGATTCTCCCAAGTCCAAGTAGTGGACTACATTTAGATCTTTGCACCGATGGAAAAAATGGATTATCTATGGCTAGTCTTAGCCATTTATGATTCCAAACACTGGGAGGTGCACCATATGGATGTAAAAAGTGATTTAATTCATGGATATCGGTAAAAATATATATAAATGAATTAAACTAAATCATATACATCAGATCCATCATGTAAATTGCAGAAATCCTTGTATGTCTTAAAACAGGCCGTAAGAGCTTGGTACACCAAAATGGATTCTTTTATGCTATCACACAACTTTGAAAGATGTAAGTATGATCCAAATGTGTAATTGTAGCAATATGAAGGTAATATACTGATTATATTTCTATATTTTTATGATCTATTAATTACAGGAAGCACCCTTACTTCAATCAGCTTTATAAAAACTGCTTTACATGAAGCTTTTGAAATGAGTGATCTAGTCCCGTTGAGATAGTTCCTCGGGCTAGAAATAGTTCAAGATTTTTATGGGACCATGGTGTACCAATAAAAATATACTTCATACCTATTAATTAAGTTTAATATGGATTATTGTAATGCAACACCTTTCCCATTCCTCTCAGGAGTCGGTCTTGAAGAGGGAAATTCTACTCCACAGGTGGATTCTACTCTCTATCGTTAGTTGATTGGAAACCTTCTCTACTTGACACATTGAAGGCATAAGATTTGTTATTTCATGAATATTGTATCAAGGTATATGCAGAAGCCTTATGAACTTCATTGGAGTGCATCATTGCGGGGTACTGTTAGGTAAAAACAAGCATCATTAACATAATAATGAGGGAGAAATAAACATTATCACAAGCAACCACATATAGACACATGATATACCCTGGAAACTCCATGCAGGGAAAACCAGCACCAATGAAGATCTTCATTACATGGCCAAAATCGGTTATCCGGGCCAAGCGAGCTAGTCACCGCTCACCTCCAGGCCACTTTACAATGGAGCCTCCTCAAGCCTTATAAAGGCTTAATCACATGCAATACCATGGGACAATACCATGGGCTACAACAAACTAAGTGCCCAAACCATCTGCCAGACCTAACCACCTTTGACTCAATCCCGAGTCAAGGTTAACCCTAACAATCCCCCCTTTAAACTTGACTTGGAGTAATCACCAACTCCCCTCAAAGTTTTATTGAGGAATCTCGCATACACCCCCCTATCACCTAGGTCTATCTCCCGACTTTACCGGTGAGTTACCAGGGGAATGCATGCCTTACTAGGTCTTACGGCCATATGCCCATTTACATGCAAAATGCTCCATTACAATTTTTTTTTCATGTGTCTTCATGGTGACTATACCATCACCATCCATTACTTCATCCTCTCACTTTCTTGCTCATCCTTCCATACTTTTCCATTGCTTATCATATTCCATGCCTCCACATTTTTACCATACTTGATAAAACCATGAATCATCATTTCATGAAAGCTCATTTAAGCCTATTAATTTAATCATCCACCTTTTTATACTTCACATCCACTTACCTTTTTGATTCAAAAAATTTCAAGACTTAGGAAATGGCCCTTTTTTTTTAAAGACGACGTGAATGGCATGGATCCTTTTTAAAAAACTAGTTTATAATTTTGTTTACCTTTGCTTCATGGATTTGACTTCTATTTAGGAACGCCGTGGAGAGCTTAAAAAAAAAAATTGTGTACTAATCTTCCTTTCACGACTTTGTATTTATACGAGCTAATTTCTTCACCGATCTCTTCCATGCATGCACCAGTGGACACTTTTTTGAAGTATTGCCTCAACTTACACTTCCACTTGGATCTTGATGGAAGTTATTCTTCACTTGTTGTGGATTCATTTCTAAATAGCCACGCTCTTAATCATATGCGAATCCTTCATGCTATTTCATTATTCCAGCACTACGGTGGCTTTCTTCCATCACATAGCCTTCCACCTTCAACTCAAAAGACATTGAAGACATGATCTGCAACAGATCTAGCTACAGGCATCTAGGGTTTCTTGTCACAGTTAAGTGGAGGGAAATCTCTACTTCAATATTCACAATATAAAAAAATAGGGTTTCTCCTCTGCATTAATCTCAGATCTACTCATCCACGCGGACATAGTCCCATACCTGTGGCCACAATATCTGGTAGCATGAAAAATAGTTTGCATTTTCTCTCCTTGGACAAGCATCTCTCCTCTAGACTACTTCAACACTATAGAATGTGACACCCTTTGTGAGATGACTGTAGTTTCAGGGCCTTTGCCAAAGGAAAAATGTTCACGCGAATGTTGAGATGCGTCGCCACTCCTACCATGTATGGACAAGTCTTCTCTTCAATGCCAGATAAATCATACAACTTGGCCAAGTCTTTCACGTAAGCAGTGATTTACTCCTTAACGATTTGAGTACATATCTTACTTAGGGCATCCTCACATGCCCAGGTCTCCTTTTCCTGTAGTGATCTTTACCATATCACATCCTCATATGCCTGGATAGATATACTTATCACACAAAATTTATATATCACCATATCTACACTGATATCCTGTAACACCCTAGTTTTGACCCCATTTGCATGATGTATATAATGTAATTAATCATGGTGAGGAGCTAAAGGCAAAAGCCCCACCATCGATTTGGTTGTGTATGTTTCAACAATGGGGATAGTTTCCGATGGTATATCGTGCTATCCGACACATTATAGTTTGGCATCATGTAAATACGCACATCAATTAAAAATAAACCCACAACCAGCTACGGCAGTGCAACATTAAAATGAAAAGGGCATGATTCCAAAGGATAAGGGGTGGGGGATTTCAAACCTTACTCTATGGGGGGGGAGTCCATGTGTTACCACCTTGTTTGATTTGCCATTTTCCCTTGTCTCATCCAACCTCTTTAATGTCTTGTTGAGTAGTTGAGGTAGTTATGGCTGGGAGTGGAGTGTGGCAGGACTATTAGTCCTTGCCCATGCGTACACTCCACCAGCAAGTTGACCTCATGTTGGAAGCAACCTCCACTGCCATACTCACCACGATGCCACTCTTCTCGGGTCTGTTCATTCCTCACAATTGTCTGTTCATCCACGCACATAGGTTGGGTCTGTTCACTCTCACGCAAGGACGTGCAGGGGGGAGGCCAGTTCATCTTCCTCACGCAGAGCTGGCGAGCTGGAAGAGCAGCCTCAAGGGCACGATTTTCTGCTCTGTATGTGAAATAACCGTGGTCTTCATCCACGATTCGAGATTGCTGTTGGTTTAACCCACGATTTGGGTTGCTGTCGTTCTTCCCCTGATTTTTGGATGTCGTTGAGAGTCTGATTTCTTCTTCCATTTTGGACTGCGTGTGTGTTTCTTTCTCCCATTTTTTTCCTGCGCTGCGTCTTTTTCCCCTTTGCGCACAGGTTGAGAGTTGTTCTTCCCCATTTCTGTTTGTGTCACTTTCTTCAACGTTTGCATTGAGGAATTGTGTGCTGTGGGTGCTTGGATGTTGGACGACGGCTGATTTCCAAATCCATTGGCTGAGTTTTCCCATGTCTACGCTGGGAGTTTGGCTTCTTCTCTATTTTGGGACTATGTAAGGTTGCCCTAGTTTCATTGTGTGTTGGGCTATCGATTCGCCCTGGTTTTGGGTTGCTTCTTGGTTACTAAGGCTGCGGGTGTCTTTTGGGTGTTGTTGCTGAGTTGATTTGGCCACGCTAGGGCCAAGAACAACTCTGGAGTGTGGTTGGACTTGAGCTGTGTTTCACCTGTTGGTTGGGATTGTCACCTGGTTGTCTTTGCCTTCTTCACAGAGTCGTCAATGGGTTGTTTTGTTGCGGTATGCAGTGGTTGGTCTTCGGACTGTTGAGAGTGGGATTAGAGGCTGGTTATGCTTGAGAAGTTGGTGTTGAGGCCACCAAATTGGCATTTAGCCTATCCTAGCTCCTTGATGACCTAGTAAACCCTACTGTGTGGGTTTGGCTGATTGGAAAACTTTGGCTATGTGTAAGCCTGCATTGACCCTTATTCGTGGAGGAATCATGCCCAACTCGGGGGTGGCAGTGTTGCTGAGAGATTGATGAGTACGCTGGCCTATGGTTGGGTGGAACGTTGCAGCGACGTAGCTGGTTGCAGGGTGAGTTCTTCATTAAAAGATAAGTACTGCTGACTATTTAATCTCTGCAATTATATCTATTGTGTCAGGAATTATGATGAACATGTTGAATGCTGGAATGTATATGTTTGCTTCTGCTGAATGTTGAGGAATTATGCATCCTGTTATGTATTATCTTTAAGATTTTAATTTCAGCATTTATCCCTGTTCGTGTTCATGGGGGATTTTTTCCCTTTTGTATTGGTGTTAGTAGCGTCCTCTTGCCTGGTCGAAGGGTCAGGGACGTGACATATTGGTATCAAAGCTCATGTTGCAGCATGGGCCTGAATGGACCATGAAAAATGCAGTGATAGAAGCAAGGTTTCTTTCTTCCCAGTAGAGATCAGTAGTTGATGACAGGAAAACTTCCACAAATTTGTCTAAGTGTTTGAACAGTCGGTTCATCAGAACACTTAGTGGAAAGGACTTCTGATGTAGTGGAAGAGCTAGGCAGAAGCATACCCGACAGAGGATAGTTGGAAGGAAAATTGTGGAAAATTCTCTAAGTGTTCGATGTCTGTCGGAGGAAAATAGTTGATCGAGTGGCCGCCGTTGCAGATGGCTAGACAACTACGCGTCCGACGGGCAAGGCCTTCGACCACCGATGCTGTAAAGAAAGTTCAAAATTTCTTCTAAGTAACAAAAACATCGGCAATCGGAAGAAGATAGTGGTTCGTGCACCTGCCGTTTCAAAGGCCTAGAGCACTAGCCTTTCGACAAGAAAAGACTGCCGATACCGATCAGTTTATGCCACAGGAGATTGGTTCGCCGATCGAAAGAAGATCGAAGATCATGTTCCACCATTGCAGCTGCTGATGGAACTATTTCGATGACAAAAATAAGATCAAGCGGTGAAAAGGAAGACCAAGGAGAGGAAAATTTCATCGAAATCCATCAGCAGAAGACCACCGAAACGGCGACGTGATTTAGTGAATGGAGTACCTACAGTTTTGGTAGAGGTTAGTAGATTGATCGGCGAAATTTAGTCCTTTGGGGAGACGAGGGGGTGGAAGACCCAGAAGAAAATTCAAAAAAAATTTTAAGTCCAAAAAAATCATCGGATGAGCTAGGCAGAAGTCCACCGATGCACACGGACAGAACCTTGAGACGGAGCCGCAATGGAAGGAAGATTCATGAGAAGTCTTCCAATGTAGTGGCAGTGATAGAAGAAAGGGGAGGCTCACCGGAAGAGAGCCACAACAGTGGAAATGAAGAGGTGTTGAGAGCCGATGCCAATGGGGGAAATAAGTCGACAAAGAGGAAAAATTTTGAAGACTTTGAAAATTTGAAAATTCTTCTAAGTATGGAAACTGTCGGTGAAAGTTAGCTGTTTGAGCGATCGATGCGGCATCAAGTATCGGAGACAAATAGAAGATGAGGTTGCCAATGCAGTGACGGAAGAGAAGAGAAGGTTTTGACGGAAATTAGTTGAAGGCAGAGCTGCAGTTTCGACGGAGATATTTTGAAGATCGCCGAGACGTCAAAGAAATTTAGTTGATTGAGCAGCCAATGCGGCGGCAGACAAAGGAGGAATTTTTTCTGAAGAGCTGGAAGCGTCGAAAAAATTTAGACAATTGAGCAGCCGATGCAGTGGTAGAAGGAAGAAGAAAATTTCCGAAAATTTCTCTAAGTAGAGAAACGTCGAAAAACTTTAGAGGATTGGACCGCCGATACGTCAGATAAAATTAGAGGATCGGTCCGCCGATACGTTGAAAGTTAGAGGAGGATCGGCCTGAAATGTAGAAAAAATTTAGTTGATTGGACCGCCGATGAGTGTCGGATGAAAGATGAAGATCAGACCACCGGAGTGTCAGAAGCTTAGAGAACTAGTCGTCCGACAGGTAGAGGATTTGATCGCCGACAAAGTCTGGAAGTGTAGATGAACGGACCACCAAAAGGTCGGGAGAAATTAGTTGTTTCAACCGTCGATGAGTTGTTTAGCCATGGAATCCACAGACAGTTTACTGCCCAACGTTGCGGATGCCTAAGGAACTATCCATCCGATGGATAGTGGTTCTGGTCGTCGATGCAGTGGAAAAGGTTGTGGTTCGGATCGCCGATACAGCGGAGAAGTTAGTTGTTTTGACAGCCGAAACGTCGGACTGATAGTCAGGATGAGACCCGATTCTGCACAAGGAAATTTTGAGTTTTTCAAGTGGGATTTTCAGCAGATTTCGACTGTTTTCAGTGGTATTTTCAGCTATCTTTCAGTGGATTTTTAGGTGGCTAAAGTTGGCACCCCGACCAAAATATATTTGTGTGTAAAAATGCAAAGATTTGGTGAAAATCGTCATTTTTAGAAGTGGTGTGGTTTTCACACCTGAGGTCGGAATGAAGCATGTGGATAGGCGTTGGAAAGATTATCCAATAGGGAACAAGGAAAAATCACCAGAATCTTAGCATGGAGCAGCAAAGTGCTAATGACGGCCACTGCTATCAAATGGACAAATCTGGAAAATTGCATGCCCATAGGTAGCAAAGACCATGAAGTCAAACCAGCTGTTGTGTGGAAGAGGAGTTCCATGCAAGGATGAAAGACTTGAAAAGGAAAATTTCCTTAAACCCTATCTTGCTGATTATAACTACATTTCCTAAGTTTTATAGCTGAAATGTATGAGGATATGCTTTGCGTACATAAGATAGTAAGGATTATACATTTATAATGAGCCACTAATGATAACTATTGCATTGGTGTTGGCATTAGTGGAAAAACCAACGACAACCTGGACATGGTTGAGTATGTTGCTGATGCCGATGAATGTGACTAGCAACCCTATGAAGAAAGGGATAAGGCAACCAGTCCATAATCAAAAGTTGGTGAGCAAAGTCTGCAATCCTTTGCGAGATACCAACTAAAATGGTAATGCCAAGGGTGTAAGTAGGACCCATGAAGGTAAGAGTTTGATTATGACGAATTCCATGGAATAGTAAAGGTAAGAGACCTCATACCATGTGGATATTTGAATTTTATACTGCATTCATAGAGAAAGGTGTCATGCATGTATATATTGATTGAGCTTAGTAGCCCAAGGAAAGTAAGTACTGATGGACTGATTGGAGTAATGCATCCTATATGAAGTAGTCATGGTTAGGCCATGCATGGTGTGTTGAATGCATAGCATTCCTGAATCAATGCAAGGTAGCATTGAATGGATATGCATTAAAAAGATTTTTATGAATCTTGTAGTCATGCATTGAATGTATGCTTATGAAGGGTGTGAGTGACTGATTGCATGAGTATAGGTGCAAATGTTGTGATGTATTGCATGAATGCATTGAGATGAGTGCATGTGATATTATGAATAACTAATGGCTGAAATGATGAATTGATGACAATTCAGGAACCATTTCAAAGGCTGTTATGAATGCAGGATAGTAAGTGCATAAAGAGGATAGTCATGATCAATTGGCTGCCGGAAATGCTCTATGAAAGAGAAAGGTGGTACAAATGATATGCTTGTGAAGTAAGGAGTATCTAAACATTTCATTTAATTGTATGAATAATGTGACTATACCTTGCAAATGTTAGTATGATAAAGATTGCATGAAGTAAATGAGTTTTGGTAATATTGATGTGACTAACAGCTGGAAGTAATTGAATTTTATAAATTCTGAAAATGCTTCAGTGATGGTTGTAGCAATGAAAAGGTTATATGCATCTAGACTTACCAAGTGTTTGGTTGATTGAAGCTCATGTTTCAGGTAGATTATTTAGAGCATGGCAATGAGAGTAAGACCATGACAAATGCCTGAATCTACCGTGTGAAAGAGCCAAACCTTATGAGAAGAGTCTCATGGCTGTGAAAATAGTTGGTATGCATAATGCGTTGTTAAATTTGAATTGTGAATTTTGGATTTAAGGAATTGCTGACAACTACTAATCATTGTTGGCTTGCATAAGATTGTGTCAGGAGGACGCATTGTAAGTGGGTATTCATATTATGCTAGTAAGCATAAAACTATTAGGGGCGTAGTGGTGCTGCTTACAAGAGACCCACAAATGAGGATCACCTCATTGCTAAGCAAATCAATTTCTGTAGTAGACAGAGTTGCAAATTCTTATTGAATTTAATTACTAATGTCATTGCTTGGTTAAGGAACAATCAATTTGGATTGTATTATCAGATGATGATTGATTGTTTGGCTATTTAATGAATGTGCCAGGGGTACACACTATAGGAAGATCATGTGTGATGGCCCGCAGGAGCCAAACTTCATGGGAAGGTTCTCCCTTATGTTGGAAATGGGTTTCGGGTGAAACTCCATTGGACATTTTGGAAATGTCTCATCTGCACTGCATGTTTGGTAAGTAACATGAGTGAGATGGTATATATTATGTCGGTAATACATGTGTGAATATGAAATGTAAGAAGGAGTTGGGATGGCTAACCAAAGGACTGTCAACTCAGAGAAGGGAGCCCCATTCCTCCTTAAGGAAGGAATACTACGTCGGCAAATGGATAAGTGTTCTGTGACCCTTGCTAAGAATATGCATGTCAAATTATTAAAATTCCATATGCAAAACATGTTTTGATTTTATTTCCATGATGACAGATTGCTTGAGTATGAATAGCGCCTACATGGCACACACTGGGAAAGGGTGCACACTTTTCCGATGTCAAGTCATGAAAGGGTTTTCAATATTGATTACACCCTAGGGGGTGGACGCACTCCTGGTGTCTCAATATTTGATAGTGAATGATATGAAATATGATTACAGTTTTAGAGCAATAACTCTGATGAGTTTGCTTATATTGCTTGTGTTGATAGACTAAATAGATGCAGTTGGGTATTGCACCCTAAAGAGAAAAGGAAAATGGTTTTTGTGAGGGGTTGCGGAGTACGGGTTATTGTTGATATAAGTGTATGTATCATGTTGGTATAAGTGTATGTTGGGATGTTATATTCCTGGGGATCCATAGTAGATCCTGGACCTAGAAATGGTCATGGTAAAGTTCCAAGCCCAGTTGACATGAGGATGTACTAGCTGGACATTAATTATTTGATGTTGTGGAGAAGCTGGCGTGCTGACCTAACATCCAAGTCCATAGGTGATCCCAAGGCTTGCAAAGTGAAGCAGGATCCTGTGGACCAATGAGGAAACGTACAAGACAGATAAGTATTGGATTATTTTGCTTATGAATGTACATGTGTATACGATTTGGTTATGATTTTTAAGCTCTCGTTCTAGAGATAAAACCGATGAGAATAAACTAAACATGTGAATATATTCAATGTTTGGATATAGGTATTGCTAGGAGTGAGGACTATGAGAGCATCCTAGGGGTGCATGTGGACATGTGACTGTCCTGGAGAGCTCGGAATGAGCGGTAATGAAAAAGGTGCTAATAAGCCTATGGAGGTCCTAGCAGCCGAGACAAACCATGTGGAGAGAATCCATGGTTTTGTTAGAATAATCAACCCATAGTATTTACCCACTTAGACATTAATTCATTTATTTTTTTCTTATTTGCCTAGTCCATGAGTCCCACCATGTGCAAGTTGCTAATTGACTATCCATAGAGGTCAAACTTGCCATCTTTGACTCATGTAGCGCTTGGGAAAGCCTTAGGAATCAAATCTACTTTATTCCTGGCCTGCTAGGTTCCTATCTGCTTTTTCTTCTTTATTCCTTGCTTTTTCAGTGTTTCAAGGCACATAGGAAAGCAAGACTAGGTGAGGTGAATCAGCTTTGTTGCCTCTTCCTCCTCCACTCTTTCCTCCATGCAAAAGCATGTATGAGCTGCCATTCCACCACTCATTAGCTTGCCCATGCACCCTTGCCAATTCGTGAGCCTCATGACAGATTTGGGATCATCTTTTTACACCTATGGGGGATTTGCCTATTTTGGGTAAGCCTGCTTTATGCTAGCTTTGGATGCCTCCTTATGCATTCGACCTATTGATGTATTCTATATATTCAGCAACCCATGTTATTACAGGGTTGGCTATTGTACACTGAGTTAATATAATTGTTGGTCTTCTATTTTTAGTTGTTTAATACCTCGCTTTCTAGCCTAATACTTGGTAAACCATATAATATATTAGTTTTATTCCTGTTTATTTATGGTTGGAGACCCACATGAATAAAAACCTTGGTGAGTGGTATTTTTGGGTATTTTATATTGTTTTGTGTATACATTTGGCTTTTCAAATCTTCATATATATATGTCCGGCAAATTGATGGCTCATTATTTCTTTTATGCAGGGTTTTTCGGTGCTCCATGGCAGATTAACGATGGCACAATGGCTGCACTGGCAAATATGGGGGTTTCGATCCACACTTTGGGCTTACCCTGAGCTTCCATCGCCTTCCAACATGCCTACGCAGACTTTTCAGGTTCTGTTTTTGGATGGCCGTTGAATACGAAGCTGTTGCTTTCTTGTTTTAGTGTTGTATAGATTTGAAAGGGATTCGAGCTACCATATTTGGCTCAAGTGTGCCGAGTTACCTGTAGAGTTGTTTGAGGATCAATTTCTGTCACGGGATTGATTCTAGTCTGTATTTTTTTTAGTATAAAAGGGCTT
This sequence comes from Pseudotsuga menziesii, assembly GCA_001517045.1. Lineage (NCBI taxonomy): Eukaryota > Viridiplantae > Streptophyta > Pinopsida > Pinales > Pinaceae > Pseudotsuga > Pseudotsuga menziesii. Next base: position 134 of record LPNX010895379.1, on the reverse strand, counting down.
TTGAAACCCTAAGAACAGAGAATGGAGAGAACATTGTAAATGTTCCATCTTATTAATATAACCAGCGTGTATTCTTTGTAAGGTCTCGATTTGAATCTGGAAGGCGTTGAGGGAGGGCCCCCTTCAGCACCAAC